>VDFB02176457.1:0-26873 GCA_007258455.2 Sequoia sempervirens
TGATAGTCTCTAGCACTCCATGCAAATAGAAGATCTCCTGAACAAATTTCTTTGTCAGGGCCAATGATCCATCCTTAAGGTTTCCCAGAATGAAATGTGCAACTTTGGTCAAATTATCTATCACAACCAATATGACATCATGCTTATTCTTTCTCAAAGGAAACCCCTGTACAAAGTGCATATTGATCACCTGCCATTTATACTCAAGTATGTCGTGGGGATACAATAACCTAGCTGGGTGTGCATGCTCAACCTTGACTCATTGGTACTCCAAGCATCTAACTATGTACTCCACTACATCCTTCTTGAGTTTAGGCCAAAACTACAAAGTCTTCAACTCTGCAATCATCTTAGATACACCAGGGTGTCCTGAATAAGGTGCATTGTAAACTTCTTCCAAACCAACTTTCTTAGCTCTCTAGAGTCTAGAATATACATTCTCCTCTGGTACCTCAAAATACCATTCGGTTCGATATCATACCCATCGAACCGATGATCCAAAGGATTTTTTGCTAGGACGTTCTTCACTCTTTCATAGTGCTCATCCTCGGGCAGTTTCTGAATTACCTTATGCCTCAAATTAGACCTTGTTGAGATCATGGATGTCATATTTCTTTTCCTGCTAAGAGAATCAACCACTCTATTTTTCTTCCCTTTTATGTATTCAATTCCAAAGTCATACTCGCCAAGGAATTCTAGCCACCTTCTCTATTGTGCATTAAGGTTTGGCTAGGTAAATATATATCTCAACCCCAAGTGGTTTGTCTTGAGTTCAAATGGCCTCCGTAAAAGGTAATGCCTCCACATTTGTAGTGCATGAACTATGGATGCCAATTCCAAATCATGAGGTGCATAGTTCACTTTGCGCTGCTTGAGGTTCCTTGATTCATATGCCACCACTTGTCTGTCTTGCATTAACATTGCACCAAATCGCTCTCTGGAGGCATATGTGATCACTGTGAATATCCCATTGGGGTCAGGAATAGTTAGCACTAGCATTGTTGTGAGCCTCTCCTTTAGGATTTGGAATTCTTGTTCACATTTTTGGTCCATTCAAACTGTGTTCCCTTCCTTTGGAGTGAGGTGATAGGAGATGCAATTCTAGAAAACCTTTGCACAAAATTCCTATAGTACCCTACGAGGCCCATGAAGCTATGAACTTCTGACACATTTTGTGGCACTGGCCATTCCACAATTGACTTGATCATCTTTTTAGGGTCCATGGAGACTCCTTCAGCTGAAATTATATGCCCCAAATAGTGCAGTTAGTCTGATAGAAGGAAAACTTGGATAACTTACCAAAGAGTTTCCTTTCTCTTAGTCATTGAAAAACTATTCTCAAATGTCTATCATGATCTTCGATGGTATTTTAGTAGACTAAGATGTCATCAATGAAAATCAAGACAAAGTCATCCAAGCAGTCTCTAAACACACTGTTCATAAGGTTCATGAAGGCTACTAGTGCATTAGTTAAGATGAAAGGAGCCACTGTGAACTCATAATGTCCATACCGATTATGAATGTAGTCTTTAGAATATCTTCTTCCTTAATCCTTAACTAATGGTACCCTGACCTAAGATCAATTTTGGAGAACATTGTTGCTTCCTTCATTTGGTCAAACAATTCATCAATCCTCGGAAGTGGGTACCAGTTCGTGATGGTAACCTTGTTCAACATCCGATAATCTATACACAGACGTAGAGTTCCATCTTTCTTTTTCACAAAAATAATTGGTTCTCCCTAAAGAGACACACTGGGTCTTATGAGCCCCTTATTCAAAAATTCCATTAGCTGGGCCTTCAACTCATAAAGTCTTGTAGTGGTCATTCGATAAGGTGCCTTGGATTGAGGCTCAACTCTTGGGACTAAGTCGATAGAAAAATTGAATTCCCGCTTCGAAGGAAATTCCATAAGTTCTTCAGGGAATACATCCTAGAACTCCTTGAGAATAGGATAGTCATCTAAATATGGCTCCTTTCCATCTAGATTACTAACATGCATTGCATAAATCATACACCCCTTTCAACGAGCCTTCTAAAGCTACATTGCAAAAATCTGTCTAAGCTCTAAGGGTCTCTGCATTCCACAAACCTCAACTGGGTTTCCATAATTATCAAGAAAGTTGACTACCTTATCCTCACAGTTCACTAAAAATTTATGCTTAGATAACCAATTTATCCCCAAAATAACATCATATGAGCCTAAGGGTGCCACATACAAGTTGACCTAAGTTTGGAAGGTTGGAAGTTCCAACTCACTACAAAAAATATAGATATCTACCCTCCGCTATGCTCGATTTCCATACTGGACTGTCCATGAATTTTCCATGTACCCTTGTGTAATGGGTATCTTGGATATTATTCTAGGATCTACAAAACATTTAGTAGCTCCAGTATCAATTAGGATAGAGGTAGATTGGAAATAGAGCTTACCTATTAGCTGAATTGGCGAAGCCTGATATTCTGCCTTCCTATTGTCCACTGTGGCATGGATCTGGTGAGTTTGATGGTAGCTTCCTTCCCTTTGGGTCTTCGACCACTGAGGAAAATTTGAGGCATAATGATCACCTCCACAAGTATAGCATCCATCTTGAGGTACTTTACGCCCTCCAGGATTTTCCTCTTTAAAGCCCTTATGCTTTTGGTCATCCTTACCTTGCCTTTATTTTCTTTCTTGTTCTTTCCACTATTACCATCTTCACGCTTGTCTTGCGATTCACTTCCCCTCTTGAGGCTATGAATCTGATGGCTCTTGTCTCCCTTGTGAATTTTCTTCTTCCCATAATGAGACTTAAAACTCGAATCATTGCAAAGATTTGACAACTGTTGTAGCTTTTGTTCTTGTTTGGTGGCTTTCTAAAAGACTTCATTCGTGGTCTAAGGTTCATGCATGTCCACCTTGGCTCTTATGTGGGTTTTGAGTCCCATTAGAATTTCTAGATACAAAACCATTCATCCCCTTGATATTGAGGTACATACTTCAACAAGTTTGTGAACTTCTCCCAATACTGAATCACAATCATATTTCCTTGGGTTAAGTTCTGAAATTCTGTCACTTTCTTGTCAAAGAAAAGTTGCGGTAGCCACTCTTCCTAAAAGCTTGGAGGAAGAGTCCCTAAGTGATCTAAGTAGGTTGTAGGTTTCATTCCAACTTCTCATTATCCAACCATGTCGTTGCTTCACCTAAGAGCTAATACATAGCCCATGCCACCTTGGTTTGTTTAGAAAGATTACGGAGCCCAAAGTATTTTCCATCTCTATAATCTAAGATTCAACTCTAGTTCTTATTGCCTTACCATCGAACTTGGGCAGTGCTGCTCTTTTGAGGTCTTTTCCAAGCTCCTCAATTCATCCTTGTGGACCTACCCATGGACCACCGTTTCCTTGATTTCCTTTTGCATTCCTGCGGTCCTAGTCCTCTTGTACCACTCAAATTTCTTACTCAATAAGATCCATGTGAGGCTCTTGCCAGTTTAGAACCTCCAAAATTTTTTCCAACCTCTTGTTTGGTCCATTATCAGAACCACTACCACCCCTGTCTTGCCTAGTGGTCACCATGATCTCTCATACTTATCTTGCAACACAATCACGTTCATCACATCTCAACACTTATATGTATGCACATAGACTTTGTCTATTTACATACATATACTTGTGACATACCTTATCTTGTAAAAAGTCTTGCAAAAATAAAAGAAGGTATGTCACAAGTATATGTATGTACATAGATGAAGTCTATGTGCATACACATATATGTGCCTACTAATGTTAAAGTTTGTGCATACATTTTGAAATATAACATATTTAGATTTGCAATCTACTAATTGTATTCTGATTGACATTTCATAGTCAAAATAAATATTCTAAGCAAGTTTATGATAAACTGGTTTTGCAAACACTATTAAATGTAACGTTTGTTGTTCCTTGATAATTCGACAGCAACAAACAAGTTTTGTTTCTAATTAGACTAAGTTGGAGAAGCTAGATGTGGAAACAGCTCTCTAACGTCCAAAAGGCTTCAGGGAAGAATCTGGGGAATGCCAGCACTTTCGGTACATAATTGGTCCTATTGGATGCGCATGAAAGTTGACAGAAATGGAGCAAAACACATATGACTCGGATATGGAAGAGCCGCTGGGAAGAGCCACCACACCAGAGAAGTCGCTTTGGCAATTACGGTAAAGAAGATTACCAAGCGGATATATCGACTTATCTTTCGATGTTGGTTCTGACCAGGCATTCACCATGAACAATTGTTATAGGAACGTTCACGTACACAGTCTTACAGAATAGAATTCATTCACCTAATCATACAATCTTGTGCTTAGCAATCCGTCGATCCTTCGAACCGGACGTCATCTGTTACTATAACCATGTAAACGTAAATAGGGCTTCCTCGAACTGCAACCTTGAACTATCTTCCAGCGGTTCCATTGACTCTAGATTGGTTGTAATACATAGGATAGTCTTCACTCGTCCAGCGACTTCAATCTATGTTATGTCGTTGGACACTAACGGTAATGCCGCGATGCCACAATATCATCGATGAAGTAGCCAAGGTTTCACCTATCAGCAAAGATAATATCTAGAGTCGGAAGACTATCACTGAACTTCCTCGTATTAACCATTTCAAGATATCATACCAAAGTTCATCACATGTATCACTATCAGCCAAGACTTATATTCAATGGGTGAAACATCATATTAGAAGCTTCAAAGTCACACACTCATTAACGTTTTCCTTCGGTGTGAGACGATCATCTTTTCGGCGAGGCCATACCAAAGTCGTCATTAGAGGGTTGTACCAAAGGTACACCAACATTAAAATAGAACATACCACTTTCCCTAGGAGATCATACCGAGGTTCAAAGTTACTCTGAAGTGCTCATCTATCGCCAAGACATATCGCTATCGTTGAGATGTTACTCCAAGATCTTAAGTCATACCGAGCACCAAGCAACAGTCAACAAGAGTTCTATCCATTGCTAAGAGTTCTTAGCGAACCCTTAGTATTACTCTGATGCCTCCAAGTGTATCCCCGTTGGTGAGACCTTCATCGGTCGCTGAGACTTCTCCCCGAGAACTTTGAGTTACCCCAAGTGAATCCTGTCAGTGAGACATTACTATCGGTAAGACTTTTTACCGAACACCCAAGACTCTCCCCGAAGGCTTCAATAGAAACGTCATTGGCGAGACTTCATTCATCGCTGGGACCTCACACCGAGGTAAGCCTTTCGGCCAAGGGTCTCCCCGATATTCGATACGAATGGTCTGTCGGCCAAAGATCTCCACTCAGTAGGAGGTCATACCGAACACAACATGTCATAGCGATAGCATCATTCGGTGAGACTTAACCATTGTCTTGGGGACCTGTACAAATCAGAAGATCCAAAGCAACTAGTCTACCAGACCCAAAAGATGTCACACCAACTTGGCCCTTTCAGAGGTTTTAGCCAGTGAGATTGAGGCACATTATTTCCAACATAAGCAAGTAAGCCGTTTACATTCTATACAGTCATCAAATGAGCTATTTGCACATGATCATCCATTATTTTAACCAAGCATACATGTATTGTCTCTCACTAAATAGATGACTAAGCAAGTAAGTTGTTTACATTCCAAATAGTCATCAAATAGATTATTTACATATGAAAATTCAATGTACAAAGATAACTTTCAACAAAATAGAGTCTTTTTCAAGCATATCCATAGTTTGCATTGACCTTTTTCAGTCTCAGACTTAAATAGTTACATCTAAAAGATAAAGCACTTCCATTTACTCTATTTACTATTCTGAAATTAAACACTCAATAGCCCTGTTTCATACATAGAGCAAAATGTTTGTTCTTCAAATGCTAAACACTTTCCTTTCTGAAAAATTTAAAACTAATGACAATATTAAGGAAACCATAATCGACATGCTTGTCGATATCATACTCGAGCATCTACTTCAGTCAGAAGATTTAAAAAAAAACTCGATGTTCAATCATAATCATGTCTTTTCCAGGCTGCCTTATTGACTACAATGGCTCTGGATTTGACCCATTTCAAGGGTTGGGTGGTCCCTTAGATTTCAAAAAACATACTAATGAAAGTTCACCCTTATGGGCATCATAGGTTTTCCCATATCATGATCAATAGAACATAAATATATCATGTTGAATCAATTGAGAAATTCAAGAAAACATGCCCCTATTGATCATGAGGATTGATTCCCCTACATGGATTACAAGGGCCAAACTTACAAATTGCATAGGGTCGAGGGTAATCCTCTTCATGCAAACACGGTTCCACATTTACAATATTGAAGACTTCCCTCCATTTTGTTATTGACCTTGCCGATAATGGAAAACAATGCAATTATAAATGAAGTCACAGTCAATAAAACAAGAGATACAAATGATTGATATCCCCTGGTAGGGTCGATCTTCGAATCCCCTATGGTTTTCCATTTATCTAAGTTACACATGCCATTGAAATACATTATTTTGATAGCCACAATGTGGCTTATAATTGTTTGTGACTAACACACATCCATTGGTAGAAAAGTCTCAACACATTAGACTAGCATAGAGGCTAGCTGACAAAATTCAAAGATAATGCCAAGTTAGCAAGCCAAAGCTTGGAGATCCCTCTGTGGGTGTCACTACACAGTTCCATTGGCTTAAGCCGAGTCACATACACACACAGACAACAAAATTTACTTGATATTGTGCTATAAATATGATAACCAAAAAAATGCATTTCAATATAGATTCCTAGAAAAGCCGAGCTTACCTCCTTGGTTAAGCTTTTGATGGGACTTTTCCTTAGATTTTTCCCACTTCTTGTTGATTTCCTTCCAGATCTGTCCTTTTGCTTTTTCCCCACACTCTAAATAGAAAATGACAATCGCTCCTTTGCATGTGGCCAGTTACTATCATTGTATTTTACTACGCCATGTGGAAAACTTTACAAGAACCCCCCCTTGTGGTGCTAAAATCTAATAGTCTGCATACCTTCCCGATAAAATATTAATTTTAGTGGCAATTTTTTTTGTTTTTAAATGAAAAAGAAAATAATGTCCATTAAGCGAATGTTTCATCGCTTCAAAGTCTATGGAAAATCGGCAAAATGCAATTTTTTCAAAACTACACTAAATTTTTTCCATTGGCGATTAAAATCTATTTTCAAACCAATAAAATATTTTGATTGGTGAATTAAACCTATTTTCAAACTAGAAAAAATAATTTTGTTGGCAATTAAAACTTCTTTTCAAACTAAAAAATAAAATTCATTGGTGAATTAAACCTATTTTCAAATGATTAAGAAAAAAACATTGGCGAATTAAACATTGTTTAGTAAGTGAAGGTGCGGAAGTTTCCGTAAGAAGTGAAGCATTGATGAAGTTTTTTTGTTGGTGTTGGACGTACTTTTAGGAATCAACATTAATAGAGATGGCTGGAAAATTGAGATGTATTAAAGACACGTATCTCATGTAGCTGGTTGGTGATGGGTGGCTGTCTAGAAGCTAGTGAACTAGAGAAAAAATGGAGGCCAGTTTCACCTTGACATCGCGGAGGAAGCTGGACCCTTTCATTGGCAAAGCGTCTATGAAGCTGCTACAGGGTTTATTTCTCTTCAAGGATGTGTAGGTGGTACAAGTAGTTCAATTTATTTTGGGTAATGGCTTTGAAAAATTAAAGCACAGATACAAGACCAATATGGATATTTATTCGTTGGTCATGGCTTGGGGTGTGGACTTAGGAGAGCCGGTGGATATAGTGAGGAAAGTCATGAAAAATTTGGTTCATAAAGATTTTTTAGAGGATATGGAAGGCATTCTAGAACGAGTGATACTAGGAGTGGGGCTTGTTAAGGTTGAAGGCATGGATGGTGGAGGCTTGGAGCTCATGGATTTAAAACATCTCTTTATTAGGTGGCCAAAAGGATGCACGAAAGCTCTGTGGCGAGAAGGTGTGGAGCGTGGGTGGCAAGCACTCAAAATATGCGTTGAGATAATGGAGTTCAAGGAGGTCATAGAGAATCTCAAAGACATCACTAGAGTAGAGATGCATGAAAAGAAGGGTCTGTGTCTGAGGAAGAAGATGAAGTCTTTAATGGAGATAAAGCTGTTGGAGATGGGTAATTCATCGAAGGCATCTGAGTAGTACAAGTTTTAAATTTTTTTTAGATTACTATACTAAATCTTGTCTATGATTTTGTTTTTTAGGGGTTATGCCTAGATTTTCATTGTAATTGTAAAACACCTTGGGGCATGAACAATGGTTGGAAGGGTAGATTTTAGGCAGGTATGATTAGGGATAATTTGATGTATTGGAAATGGAAGCATTGCTAGTTAATCGGCTTTTTTGGTGGTTGATGGATGAGATAAATGGAAGTGTATTTTCCCAGGATGAATTTGATTTTGAAATGGAAACTATGATGGATGAAGATAAATATGAAGTATATGTAACTTTTTCTTTATATTTAATAAAATAAACTATTATCACCGATAAAAAAAATGTAGTGGCGAAGTGTCAATCCAAATCAATCTAACAACGACCGTTTGATGAATTATCAATCTAACTTTGCTAATCAAGGGTCAAGAGGTAATAATTTTCCAAACTCCACACGTATTGATCTTAATTACCCATCGATCATTCGGTCATGTCCACTTGCTAAAATCTACCCGTGATCTTCACTTCATAAATGCACCTTCCTTGCCACCTTTCCTATCTTAATTCACCAAAGTCGAGGTTTTGGTGCTTTTCCTAACCTTAGTTGCAAGTCTTTCTTGGTCATCTATGTAGTCGGTGGGTCAGAAGTTTTGAAAACTTTGAAATTTCAGACTTTGGTTCTATGGTTCCAAGTTTCAACGACCATGTAACATTATGGACCACTACTGTTCGATGAATTTTCGATGGATGGCTATAGTTGCATTCCAGAAGTATATCTCTCTAGCAATAGACTTGCAAATTGAAACCTCCAGAATTACACTAGAACCATTAGATGCAGACACATGGGGAGATAAAGGATCATAATCATGGTAATGATTAAATGAACCCGATGGGTTGGATTTTGGTGATGAGCTATAGTAGAACTTAAGTGGAAAAAATATGCATGTGTAGAAAGTTTGTTTTAAAAGAGGGACCACCTACGAAGAAAATAGGACCAAGGCTTAAAAATTTAAGAATGTTTTATACAAAGGATGTAAAGGAAAATCAATAAACTTGAAAATTGAAACCTTTGGAATAACACTAGAACCGTTAGATGTGGACACGTGGCGAGATCAAGGCTCATTTCTCTCTTTTCAATGCCTCAACGTCTTACATTTCATTTAATTGAAATTCTCAATCTTTTGAACATTCGAACCGATTGATTGGACAACTCATAGCTTTAATGAAACAAGATTTGTAATGATTTTATATTGTTTGAGTGGCACTGGTAGTGCTAACTGGAGTATGGTGATTTTGACAGCTTGTCAGATTGAGGTACAATTTTCCTGTAGCTAGACATTAATCAAATTAAAAATTTTAATTTTTAATTGTACATGCAAGGCTTAAGATACATGAATCGACTAAGTTGGTTTATTGGTTTGCATGAATCAGGCTAGTAGTGGCACTAATGGCCCATAAATTATTAAATAGGGTTAGTCATAGTGATAGTAATAATGTGACATTGTAATTCAGTTGTAATAAAATAAATGGTTATAAATTTACAATAAAGAGTTATTTTTTGAGTTCAGTGTCTATGAATCTATTCAAATTAGTTTTTTTTTTCCTTTGAGAAATTAAGTATTATGTATTTATGAAATAATTGCATGCAGATTTAAAAGTAAAACATAAAGCAATACAAATGAAAAAGGAAAGTTGCCATCAAATTGAAAAAAAAAACATTATAAACACTAAAAGTTTCCACTCTTGTAATCTTGTTAGGGTTTACCAAAAAATAAAATGTTATTGATTTCTAATTTGTTGTTGACCTTCTCCCTTGGTTTCCGGTATCATTATTCATTTTATTAAGTCCTTTGCAACATTAAGTTACCGGCCCCTTGGCCTTGATGTCAATCCTAGCGCATTAAAGTTTAAAACAACTTTAAAACACATGTTTATTATTTATATCATAATTCATAAATTACTCAACCGTTCAATGAAAATTTGATGTATGGTTGTAGTTGCATTCTAGAATGAAATGCACAGAGTGCTAGTCTTGCAAACTTAAACCTTCAGAATCACCCTTTAACCTTTAGATTTATAATGATCAATGGTTTAGAATTTGCTGCCAATGTAGGACTAAATGGCTAGTGAAACAAGATTTGTAATGATTTCATATCATTTGAACTTGAGGGGTACTGGCAATTTTGATAATTGTCAGCCTGTCAGAGTCTAGATGTCAATAAAATTAAACATTTAAATAAATGTAAGGCTTAAGTTACATGAATCGATTAAAATTTAAGTATGTTTTTTGGTTTGCACAAATCATGATTATGATTTGAATCATGATTATACCTAACCTCACACGTGACATGTGTGAGGTGTACACAAGGTCTAGGTTGGTAGTGGCACTATTGGTGGCACTGTTGCCCATAAATAAGGATAGTGAGCACAACTGAAAATTGAAATAATTCGTTGAAGGCTAAAGGCTTTACTATTGAGAATTTGAGTGCAATGTTCAAATTGTCATAAGGGTTTTCATTTTGTAGGGTTAATAAGGAATAAGATTCAGGAAGAAGATGATGTGGTATTATTGGGGATACTCTAAATTCTCCTGCCTGTAGTTATGTAGTTATAGAGTAAAAGAACAATTTCCTTCAAGTTCAGAATGGGTGGAATTGGAAAGAAGTTAATTTGGTTCACTTGACTTCTCAAACAGGTTTTGAGCCAGGATGAGGAGCTCTAATGGAGATAAGTGCTCTCCCAGTGCATGGAAGCTGCAAGTAGAAGATGGGAGCAATTTTATTTTCAAACACCATGGCTAATCCCGAAAGTCCCAGGCATTTATTTTCAGAGCACATGGACCGTACAAGAAAGACCATTATTTTTAGAAAAACATTTGTATTACATTTACATTGTCACCAGTTGTCCAGCACAAGCTTGGCGCTTACATTTATATTTGTACTATGTAATAATGTGACATTGTAACTTAGTTGTAATAAAATAAATGGTTGTGCTATTAATGTGACATTGTAATTCCTTTTATTAAGTCCTTTACAATTGCAACGTTAAGTGTTATTGTACTTAGTGCTAGATTAATGTGACATTGTAAGTCATTTTATAAAGGCCTTGATAATTCGAGCGCATTAATGGTTAAAAATAAAAAACTTTAAAACATGTTTATTATTTATATCATAAATTACTCAACCGATAGATGAACATTTGACATTATGGTTAGGAATCAAGAAAATAAGCGAGCAAGCTTGGTCGCCTAGTTCAAGGTTCCCATAACCATGACATGTAGCATTATGGTGGAGTTCTAAATTTTCATAGCTACTGCACTGACAGTTCACTTTATTTGAATTAACAAGTTCATGCACCGTCAACTTTAGGATTCTGATGTGTGGATTAATTACAGGTGGGTTAGGGTTTCAAAACTTTGAAGAACTTTGGAGCTTTGTTTTGAGGTTCAGTTTTGATGACCATGCAACATGATGGACTTCTATCTTTTCCTTTCAGGCACTACATCATCCGACATCTCGTGTAGATCATATGCAAGGAATAAACTTGATTTGTCTTTTTAGAATTTCCAAAAAGCATGCAATTTTAAAAGTCTATCTTAGAGAATGAAAGTGAATCTTGCTTATTTAAAGCTTATCCTATCAAAAATAATGACATAAGTGGGTGGCGAAGTTTTACTCGACAAAAATTTAGCTTGCATTCTCATTCTTTGCCAAGGCCAGTACTTCTCAAGTGCAAAAATTCTTTTTACTCATACATTTAGGCTGCATTCTCATTCTTTTCCAAGGCTAGTACTTCTTAGAATCTCATGTGCAAACATTCATTCTCCACAAATTTGTGCTCATGCAGAGTGAACGTTGGTTTGATGTAAGGGATACGACACTCAGACCTTTTAAGTTAGACAAATTTTGGGCACGCCTAGAGAGGGACAACAAGTCTGAGATGGATATAAAACTATTAGAAAGTGGGCTAGCTCAGGATGGAGGGTTTCTAGAAGCTGTGTTGAGTGTGGACCTAATAAGTGCATGTGCGAGAAGGTACATTCTACAGACACGGAAAATTAAAGTCATGGACGAAACTGTAATTGCAGAAATTTCTCCTAAAGTTGTTTCCCGTGTGTTGGGGATTCCAGAAAGGGAACTTGTAGAAGACATGTCTATTGCAGTGGTAGGTGAATTTTTCAAAGTGAATAAGGACTGGTGTAAGAACTCCATGGCCAAAACCTGGTTGAAGTCTGAAAAGAAAGGTAAGTCACAACTATCGAGTAAACTCAAAAGATTGCATTTTAAGGGAGAAATTGTAGATGCTATTGCTTTATTGCACCGTGTTGTTGGAAATGCACAAGTTGAGTTATTTGAGGATTGGATGTGCTGGTTTATCTTGATAGTCTATGATGAGAACATTTTCATTGACTAGGTTGAAGTTATTTTCTTCCATTTGAATGAGCAATTAATTAATTTCCATAAGATTGCTACTTTATGTATGTGTTCTTGCCTAACATACATTGTAGGTAGCTAGAGGTCCTTTTGGCCTAGGTTGGAGCCACAAGGAACCCTAGCTTCTGATATTCCTGTGTATAAACACTTTCCTTAGTTCACTAAATAATTTGGAATGGGTATTTTTTTTCGTGTTAATGATTCATTTTTAATGGAGGTCATGAGCAAGCTAGATGGAAATCTAGAAATGCACCTTTCCCCTGAATTGATTTCTCTTGTATCAAAATTTGGGAGTTTTTATATCTAGTTTGATAAGTTTTCCTATATGAGAATAGGGAATTTTGAGAAAGCCCCATTTAAATTACCTTGGTATCCTGAAGATTTATTGATATTTCTAGAAGTTTGTCAACAAATGGCCATAGCTAATATTAAGTATATGAACATGGGGAAACAAGGGTATGTTTTCCCATTGGAGACCCCTTCTTTTGTGTGCAAATCAAACTAGATGGACAGAGGAGCTGAAGGAATTCTCAAGGAATATAACCTCCAAAATTTGTCTATGAGAGCTAATTTTGATAGTAAGGGTTTTGTGAAGCATAATCTCTATGGAGGGAGCTTATATCGGCACCACCCATCTATCGAAGATTTCTGGGAAGATTGTGTTGATGAGAAGGGAGTTTTGTGAAGAGATTATATGAGGCTAATGCTAAAATAGATACAGGATTTTGATCTGTCATTTCACATTCCTGAAAATGTAGTTGAGGATTCAACAATCATAGATCCTGCATATGAAAAATTGCCTGATAAATCCCAACCTAGGGTTGATTGGAGCCAAAGTGAAATTTTAGATATGAGGGTGTGTGCTGCCCGAGTGCTTAAAAGAACCTAGGATTAGTTGGATGGGAAATGGCAGCAAGTTTCTGGTCCTGTTCAGGAGCCTAAGTCATCACAAAATAGTGAACAGGGGTCTATGCAAGCATTTGGTTCAAGTGTATCATCAGGGAAACCCTCTGTGAGGTCCTCTAGTGCAAATTATTAGTCAAGAGGTGATGGTGATAGGCCAGAAGAGACAGTCAAGTTGAAGAGCATCTGTGAACAAGACAATGTGCTTTCTCCTACCCCTAAGAAGAAGACCAATCAAGAAAAACTTGTGGCTGCAAATTCTAAAGCTATCTTTAAACAGATTGCTAAAGATACTATCTTTTCTCCTCTATATGAATTGCTCTCTTCTCTGACTAATAATCCACCTTTCACTCCTAGCGCTCCTAAAGAAACTATTAGTGGAAATGAAGATTTTGATACATTGACCAACCTCCCAGGATAGTGAAAGAAGTGGTGGAAGAAAGTATATTCCTGTGTGACCAATTGGGTGGGATCAGTTTTAAAGGTACTTCAAAGCTCTTAAAGCTAGGAGGATGTCAAGGATAGTGACATTATGGAAATCAAAATGTTGAGAAATTCTTTGAGCTTTGTGAAGGTTAAATAAAGATAAAAATAGAGAGGCAGACTACAATTCACACATGTTATGGATACTCTATTGGGAAGGAGGTGATGTACCATATGATGTCAGTCAACCTGTGATTAAAGAAGTGCTGAAAGAACAGGAGAAATAAAATATAAAATTGAGATCTCAAAATTCCTACGTTGATAGCTGTTTCTTATTTCCCATGGCCATGCTCCTGGGTAGGCATGAGTTCTGGAACATGGACATTGATCTTCTGCTAGAGAAAATTAAAAATATTTGAAGCTATATATAGGAAGCTAACATGGGGGGATAGATAAAATCTCTCAAGACATCTTCTTTGAATAGTTTGTGCTCTTTTTATGGAGTTGTTAAAGAAGGAGGAGTTAGCATAACAAAACTTGGGTAACTCTAAAAGATCAAACTAGTCTCATCACTCTCTAGGAAATAGAAAAGGTAGAAATCTATGGAACAGAAATAGTAATTGATAGAAATTGTAGACAATCCTAAGAACTAGACCACCTAATGCATTTCATTGAATGGAAATTGAATATGTATGATAATATGGTGAAGGAAATTAATAATACACTTGATCAATACTATGAAATGTTGGTGGAAATTAAAGAAGATTGTTGTATTCTGGGAGTGGAAATTACTGATGAGTTTGATGAAAAAATTCTAGATATAAGAGAGATCTCTCTAAAGTTTAGAGAGATATTCAAGAAAGAAATAGTTGATCCTACTACAGTGACATAGGAGTCCTTCTCGAAACTCAATGGAATGAAGATCCACTTGAGGACTTATAAATGCGGACAAGAGAAAAGATCTCAGATGTTGGTTGAGTCTGAAAAGGCTTTGGTCACATGCAGAACCAGGTTACAAATTACTACAACTCCAGTAAGAAAAAACATCACTGCAATTGTCATCAAGTACCGGGAATACATGCAAAGAGTAAAGGCACAAGAGGCGTTATTGAAGGAGGAGGAAAAAATAATTGAAAGTGAAGGAGTCGGTGCTAGGAGTGGGACCACTATTTAGTTTTTAGTTTTTACGTTATTTTATTTAATTTGTCTCTCTTGATACTTCAAAGACTTTTTATTTTAATTTCTAAAATGGTTGTCTTCAAGAAATCGTTATCAAAACAAAAAAAACTCTATATTTACCAGTGGATTGTCTATTATTGGAATGATAGATTTTTGGATAGTTTCATTGTTGTGGAATGTTTATCTGTGAATACAAATTTTATGGTGATGGATGCGTAAGGATTTCTCAGTATAATTTAGGTGATTTGGTTGTTTAAGTTGGGTGGATTCCTTTATAAGTTATTTATGTTGAACTGTTAGCTTCTGTTAGCTTATAACTTATAAGTTATGGATGCTGAGCTGTTAGCTTCTATTCAAGGAATGGATTAATAAAATTCCTTTCAGTTATTTATCAAAGATTGTGTGAATGAAATGCAATAGGAATTTATAAGTAGCGTGATAAGTGTTTTTCTTTAAAAATGATGCAGAATCATATACCAAATTCAATACCATGGAATACAATATAATTTTTTTTGGCTTTTCCTAACCTTAGTCTCTAGTCCTCAGAGTTTTATAACCTTGTCACGGAGTTCTAAATTTTCATAACTTCCCAATTCCCCGACTTGATTGATGGTTTAATTTGTTGAGTTACAAGTCTAAGTTCCTAGTCATCTTTCTACTCGGGAGGTTTCAAAACTAAAGAGTTTGGTTATAAGGTTCACTTTGTTGAAGCAAGAATGGAAAAGAGATAAAGAAAAATTATTACTATAACTAATAACACTATGAAGAAATGATTACGCACCTTTAAGTCTACGTTTTTGACTTTCGCTGACTTCCGAATTGAGAAGTAGAACCTTAGAACTGAAGAAAATGTGTTAAGAATAAATGACACTGATTGTATTTATATCAATCCATGATTGCATATTTGGTGAATTCCATGGGATTTTTAAATGGTATATTAAAAATTTGGTGAATCCCGTGTGCTTATACAACGATACGTTGTAATTTTCAAGAAAAATGTGTCCTCAAATGTAATTATTTTTTAATGTTATTGGAAAAATAGGTCCTCATGAGCAACTATTTATAAATTTTAATTAGTGAAATGGGTCTTCATAAGCAACTATTTGTAAATTTTAATTGGCGAAATGGGTCCTGATACAATGTTGTTTTAATAGTATTGGCGAATATGTAGGTGTTTTATTAAATGCTTTCGGGATTCCAAGCGAAAATATTAATCAGTCCAATTGAAATGCGTAGTTTGAAAATGGAGAATTTGTTGCTTAAATATGCCTCATAAAAAAACTCATTGGTGAATGGACATGAATTGGACCTATAGTTTGTAAGATCTGGGCGATTTGGACACCCTATTGGGTGTGAGAAATTCACCAATTTCAACTTGGCTGATTCCTAGAATTCACCAATTGGCGAAGATTTTCCACTAAAGTTTTCCCTGTTGTCATGGCCATCACTGCCCTCTAATTTTGAACATTGACTTGATGATTTTGCAGGCTGCGACCATCATGTGTTTGCCTTGGAATACATTTCTTGATCTTCCACTGTCTGATTTCATTACATATCGGTTATCACTTACATTCAAATTCAAATTTGATTATGAATACATACATATATATATATATATATATAGAGAGAGAGATATGCATAGATACATTTATATATGTATATATATATATATACATATGGGTGTTCTATTTTCATACTCACATATATATATATATATATATATATATGTATGTATGTAAGTATATATATGTGTGTGTATGTGTTTTAAAATAAAATCACTCATATACAAGCTATTTTATGAGGAGTGGCTCAGGGGTTCCATACTTAAAGAAAATAATTTTTTCTTACTATGCTCGTTTTAGTTCCTTCAAAATACAAGCTTTGAATAGAAATTTAAATCTACTAATCATTCATTTGTAAGCACTGAAACAATTCGTATTGAAGAAAATTTTGTTTTCTTATATATGCAAGTCAGTCAAATGCAAGTTATGACACTACTTGTGATGTGTGCATCCAAATTCCAACTAGCTTACTATTCGATCTGACTAAACAATCCTACTTCAACCACATTCTCATCCTCCATCCCGTCACCCTACAACTATACACACTTGCACTTGCAAATTGATCAGTAACGTTCAATTCTTGATGACATAATAATAAAAAATAGTTTTCTTTTTAGAATTTCACACAGTCAACAATAATCAACTCTTCATATTCAACATTCGAATATTCTAGAATCTCCATTTAATAATTAATTGAATTTCATCAATAATTCAATTTTCCATATTTAAATAAATATGTAATAAAATTGGGTTATGACATTCCCGTTTAGTGTTATAACATGGAAAGCCTATTTTTAAAGATTTTATGATAGATTCTATGACAATTGTAAAGGGTAAAAGTAGGGGAGATCATTTTGGATGTGAGAATCAACTATGACACACATAAGAGAATATTTGCATAATCTATTGATGGTTTATGACACATGTAAGAGAATCTCTTATTTTTATATAGAATTTTTATGATAACCTATGAGAGGGTGTTGTATACACCTAAAAATGGTCACATCACATTGTCTGGTAATTTATTAAATATTTTTAATATTTAATTAAAATCTTCCAATTCCATCTACGTATAAATAAATTTAAATAATTTATTTATATTTGTTCATTCTTTCATTTCGATTAAATAAATAAGTTTATTTAATCATCTTCTCTTATTCATTTCTTAATTAATTAAATAAACATTATGATTTATTTATATTAATTATCAATAATCTTGACTTAGATATTTTATTCAAATAAAGATTAAATATTCCTCTCTTTTAAATTAATTCTTCTAAAATCCATTCATAATTAAATATTCTAAAATATTTAATTAAATTCTTCTAATATTCTTTCACAATTAAATTCTTCTAATATTTAATTAAATTCTTCTAAATATTTCATATTCTTCTAAAGTCATATCATGATTAAATATTCCAAAATATTTAATTAAATCTTCCATAGTTTTTAAAATCAAAAATCAAAATTCAATAAATGAAATTAAATAAATTTATTTATTTATTTAATTTAAAGATTATCTTCAACACCCGTGAAACAAACTGTTGAAATAGAAAAATTAATTTTCTCTGTTTCTGTGTAGGCTTGTTCCCGTGGGTTGAAGACAGGAATCCATCCTTCTCTCCAACCTCCCAACCTCTTCCATCTTCTTCTCAACCTCTCCATCTCTCACCTTTCAATTCTACCAGACAATCTCACAGCCGTTGATCTTTGCCAGCCAGGATTTTGCCTGAGAAAAGTTATAAATATGACTGTCGGGTACTCCAAATCATATAGAAGCTTTCAGTAAAATAACTATAGCCAAACTGCAAGTAGTATAAACTTTTTTAGCATCATAGCATTAGCATAGCATAGAATTATGTCATATCAATTCCATATCATAGCATCTTTCGTTTACAGCCCCTGTGCATAATCCACAGCCCCTGTTCATATCCGTAAGTATTTTCACATTCACTATGCATATAGGATAGAATTCTCTTTGCAATACTCATTCTGCAGTAGCCATTTGGAGAAGCTGAGCTTGCACAAATTTGAGAGCAGCAACTTTCAACGAATCTCTAAAGATAGAGGAAGATGGAATGCCTCTGAGGAAGTTTTATTTCTTTGCTTAAAATTAAATCAATTAGCAAAATTTCTTCAGTATAATGTTCTATTAATTGTGTTTTTGTTTTCAATTAGATTACATATTTTAACATACACAGTGTAAAGTCATGTAAGAGACCATGTTTAACATGTAAGGATCATATGGATTTTTACCATGGTATTTTGGAACTTTGTTTTGACCCATGATAATGCTTTACAAGTACACAAATGTTTCTATATTGGATGCAATATTGAGGAAATTTTATGTATTTTAATATCTTTGAAGAATAATGCATATTTTTCCTCTTTTATTGGTGGATTTTTTACTTGAAAGGGTTTTCTCCATGTAAATCCTTGTGTTATGTGTATGACTCTTGAGTTGCGTTAATTTCTTTGTTGTTAGATCATTTCTCCATTGATATTTTATGGTTTAGTTTTTTGTATTTGCAAGTTAAATCAAATTTCCATATTGTAGTGGTTACCTTCATTTCTAACATAGTTATGCTTGATATATGACTTTAGTGTATACATGTATAAGGTTATTTCTCCACCTAAGTATGCAGGTATGGATTATTTCCCCAACAATGGTTATATCAAAGATGTCACATTGGCCCTAATGTGGTTGTAAACTCCTATCATAGTCAAATTGAGTGTGAGATGTGTCTTGTGAGACCTTGTATGAACTTGGATATGAATACGTGGTGATTCAAAATTATATACATATGTTGTGTTAAACTATAAATGCGTGATTTTGGTTGTGATTGCTTATTCCTTGATTGCATTTTGATGATATTTTAATAGACAGATCATTGCATTTTAATTATGTCTAATGGATTTGGGGAATCTAATAATTGGGAAAGAAAAATGGGAATTGCTAGTTAACCACATTGAAAAATTATCTTCAAATTATTTTAATTAGTCAAAACATTTCATGCTTAGAAGTTAAATTTAATTATTCAATATTCTTGGATGTGAGGAAGATTTAAGCATTTGAGCTAATAGATAAATTTTATTTGGTGAAAAAGAAAAAAAGAAAATAGAAATAAAATGAAAAAAATCAAATAAAAAAAGAAATGAAAACAAAAATGGATTGTATTTCTATTTTATTTTCTCATTTTGCAAAACACTCTACTGAAAACCCTCTCTTCAAGATGTTAGAATTGTGAAAAACCACAAAACCATGAGCCACAGGATGAAACAACAAACAGATACACCTTCCACACAAGAGATTTGCAAAACAATATATGCAATATTTCTCAACAAGAAAAAGCTACAAAAGCAAGATGTTAGGGTTAGAAAGGCAGATATCTAACAATTAAATGCATATTTAATTAATAAACAGAGAAACTAAAACACACACAGTAATAAATATAACACAAAATTTAACGTGGTTCACCCAATCCGCTACATCCACCAAACCGCAGCCATCCAATACTTTTATTATCCAGTGTAAAACCTTATTACAATCTTGCGAATAATCGTTTTTCATCATACCGTAATACCCATCCAACCCCTTTTTAACAAGCTTAGAAGCTTCTAGATTTTGAGTTCTACAAAATCGATTTTTCTTTTTCGTTGATTTTTCCCTTTTCGATGACGCAAAAAGTAGGAGGGATGCCGGGGCTGCAGCTTCAAACCCCGCCGGGGCCCAACTTGGCCTCAAACCAGGCAAGGATATGTGAGGTATATACCATGGGCTATACAAGATAGCATGATCAGTCGCCACATACCAACACAAGAGACTATAAAAAGATATGAAAGCTCAAGCAATAATTACAATGAGGATTGAGTGCTATATAGAGAGTAACCTAATAATTGCTCATTTTAGTTAACAAAAAAACACTTAGTTAACTAAATAAAGAACTAAGTTTAGCTTAAGTGCATGGGAATAAATTAGACTAATAATTAATTAAAGAGTACTTCACTATTAGCTAATGCAATATTACTCTAACACCCCCCCTAAGATGAACGTAGGGAATAGCTAAAAACCCTAAAAAGAGAATGCATGATGGGTCTTGGAAAACAAGACCTGGTGAGGTACCCATATACAAACAAAAGATCTCTCATAACTGGAGAAAAGGAGAAAAACCCTATGGGAGAAAAATCCTCTCCAAAAGAGAGAAAGGCGAATGAAGGACTGAAAAATCCTCCAAATCAAGGTGTGAAGGACTAAGAAGCCTCCAACCAAAATAATTTCCTAAAAAGAGAGAGAACATGTAGAACATCACAGAAGCACGAAGAAGCTGTGGACTGCTGTTGAAAGATGACTGATATAGTGCTAAAATGAAGAACCTCCTCTAAAAAAAATGATGATCAGGATCAAGATAACAAGAATTTGCATGAGTGCCCCAATGGCACTACTTAAATCATATGGTGCAAAAAAAGGAAAAAACATCTCGAAATCAAAGATACAAATGTCAAGATCAAGGAGACTATATTGAATGAGTGCCCCCAACAACACTACTCGAAATAGATGGTAAAAAAATGCAAACATTTGGAATTCAAAGATACAAATGGTACATGAATTTTCATGAGTGACCCCAATGACACTACTCAACATGCAAATCAAAAATGTGGGTAATAAATAGTATGAAGACCACTAATCACAAGAGAGACAATAATCTGCATGAGTGTCCCCAATGACACTACTCAAGTTAGATGGAAAACAAAGGAAAACATCTGGAACTCAAAGATACAAATGACACATGGAACTATATGAGTGACCAAAATGAAACTACTCAACATGCAAGATGCAAGTTGAAAATAAAGGAACCTAGTAGTCTCTGATCAAATGAAAATGAAAGGTCACCTCCAAAAATAGGAATGTAAGAATGTGCATATGGTAAATGCTCCAACTCACTGAAATGCATGTAACCAACCACTAATGTACGCTGCATTTGAAAGCACATAGGAACAAGAACTAGATACGTAGATCACTCCAACACAAAACCAAGGAAGCATTAGCACCAACAATAGAAACCCCCCATAATGTTGAAAAGGGAGAGCCATGACATGTACACTGAATTTGTGTGAAACCAAGAAGTGCATGTAGGAGAAACAACCTAGAAGTAAAAGGGTGTGCAAACTAAGGCACACACGCATGAGGCAAGAATCACTAGGATTCACTATTTTTCGTGGAGGGGACACTCACTTGAAAAAGGTGTGATGGAAAACCAAAGGGAAACATCAACCCCCCATGGCACTTTGTATTATAGTAAAAATACAAAAGGCATAATAGGATGTGCAAAATCCCCAAAAATGTATACACCAAAATGGTAATTTATCTCAGTGCATCTAAAAAATAAAATGTCCTTGAAAAATATGTCTATAATGCCAAAATAGGACAAAATACTAGAAATACATATAGAATGACCAAAAATTAGTCACCCACTCAAACAAAAAGTTTCTAGGAGCTAAGATGTCCAAGTAATTCACCAGTGTGCGAAAACACAAAAAATGAATAAAATGTACCTGGAGTGAAATCTAGAAAAATTGCATGGATTAAACTGAAGAACTTTGAGAGACGGTTCCAACACTGCTGGAATCACGAAAAATGGAAAAGCTAGTCAAAAGTTATGAGCTTGGGACTAAAAACATCACCTCTAACTTCAGTAGGCTATAGAATGCACTACCAACAAAAACAGGTGATGAGACCCACACCACTAGAAATTTGGTAGAACCATCTTTTCAATGATATCTTGTTTGTCAAAATTC
Source organism: Sequoia sempervirens (assembly GCA_007258455.2). Taxonomy (NCBI): domain Eukaryota; kingdom Viridiplantae; phylum Streptophyta; class Pinopsida; order Cupressales; family Cupressaceae; genus Sequoia; species Sequoia sempervirens. Next base: position 22,455 of record VDFB02176457.1, read on the forward strand.
GACATCGTACGCCCAAGTTATGGCCAAAAGAAAAAAAGAGCTCCCTGGAGGCCAAAGAGGGGACTTGGGGCCTTGTCAGCAACTATATGACTAACATCAGTAAATATTCTAGAATATTCCATTTAACCGTAAAAAAATTTTGACCACTAAAGAAAATATTCTACTGAAAAAAATAGGTCACCTATAGGGTGATGTCATCATCAGAAAAGGCCAAATGGACCTTCAGTAAAAAATGATTTTTTTGTTAGAAAAAATTAAAATTGCCAGACTTTAAAAAAAAAAAAACAAGGTTTTGTTTTTATAAGTCCCGGGAATTTATAATACTTGAGGAAGACCTTATAAAGCCACCATTAGTGGTTTTAAAGGCCATTAATGGCTTATAAGGCGGCAGGTTGGTGATCTATGGGGCCTACAGGTACAAAGGTACTTGCGGGTAACTTGAAATAAATGCGTCCCAACAAAATATAATCCGCCCACATAAAATACATTTAAACTCTCCAATTCAATAATTTCTTTTTAATTTTATTTTTTTAATTTCATAAAACAACATTTAAAAAATCCAACCTTTTAATTTTTGACTTTTCATGCCGTGGGGGCCGTACGACTCCTGGGGAAATTTTTTTTTGCCTCAGAAGCTCCCGATGGCGAAATAGGGAAAATTTATAGTCAAAATTTGTGGAATCAACCTCCTGAACACAATGGCGAGGTCCTTTTCACACTCAAATTCACCAAAAATGCAGCTACCCTCAAGATCTGGAAAAATAGCAACCACTTCAAACCCTCGTAGATCTGACCTAAGGATTCCAAATCAGGCCAAGCAAAAGCCAAATCTGACTTTCTCGATAGCTTTGAATCCAATGGAAGACTCTGTTTTGACACTAAATGCATCAAAATTTTCCCACCTCCAAAATTTTCAAAAAAATCAAAGGGAATTTAGATCTGAAGGCTGTAACCCTTGTTGAAGAAAAAAAACCTCATAAATTGAGAAGGGGTTCATTGAATTGAGGCTCTGATACCATGTTAGAATTGTGAAAAACCACAAAACCATGAGCCATAGGAGCAAACAACAAAAAAATACACCTTGCACACAAGAGATCTACAAAACAATATATGTAATATTCCTCAACAAGAAAAAGCTACAAAAGCAAGAGACTATCAAAAGGATATGAAAGCTCAAGTGCTATATAGGAGCAACCCTAATAATTGCTCACTTTAGTTAACAAAAAAGCACTTAGTTAGCTGAATAAAGAACTCCTAAGTTTAGCTTAAGTGCATGAGAATAAATTAGACTAATAATTAATTAAAGAGTAATTAATTATTAGCTAATGCATGATTACTCTAACATAAGAAAAATGAAAAGAAGAAGATGGATCACAAAGTGTGATCCAAAACGTTGATGCAAAAAACTCTCACACAATCTAATCTAGAAACAACTACAACATTAAATGATATGGATTGTGGAAACTTGATATCATTAAGAAGAAGAAGAAGATTGAATTAGCTTGTTGGAGTGATTGTGTTTCTTGGGGATTGGATTGGAAATGAAGGCATAGTTGGTGTGAGTGGATTGCTTCTCCAATTTTTATTGAATTACATTAAATTGAATATGTTTGAGTTCTAAGAATTGAAGTTATTTTGCTTCATTTGCTTGGTTTTTGAATATTTCAATTCATGCTTCGCCATGCCCACCCTAGTGGCCACATATGGCTCAAATTTTAGATTGCATTCCTATGTTAATTGATTATTTTTAATATTTTAGAATGTTTAATTTTGAGCTATGATAATGACAAATGTTTTACAATTTTAGGATTATGTGAAGTTTAATTGAAAATAATATTGTTCATTTTGGGATCAAAAGGGTATTATTTTATTTTAAAAAAAATCTTAATTAAAAATTGACATTTATTGAGGTTCATCAATGGTGGAATTGGAAATTTTCTAATTTTGCATTGGAAAAATTATTTAAATTATTTAAATTGGAAATGAATAAGATTGAATTAGAATGGGAGAAAATATGACTCCTTAGTTTTTTTTTTAAATCTTTTGAGACTGTCCAAAATTGATACTTGAATTTTGTCGCATTGATTTTGTGCCATGCTCAAATAGTGATTTGGAATAAGGAACCTAAGATTTGAGGTATAAAATGTAGGAAAGGAGTGACTTTCGACATTGTCTATAATTATTAAGTGATTTTCATAGCTACAATGAGTCAGATTTATTAAGTGATAATTAAACTTTATTGGGTAAACAAAATAAACCAAGATGTAAGTCAACAACATATTTAGAGCACTTATTAAGGCTTGGTATGATATGTTAAGGATAAGCCACACTCAAGGGGTGGTTGGATGTCAATAGGGTACTATGATGATATTATTATCTTACCTCTATGATCCTCATCCTTCTTACCATTAGATTTTATAGCCAACATGAAACCTATCTCTAGCGATGTATGTGTGTGATTGGTTGAGAACTTGATTGTATGCATTCATACCCATTTTGCAAGCAAAATGTTTGGCATGTGTGTAATACATACTCACTTGTTTGCATGAGTATGTTTTTTGTTCCCAAGAAACTATCTCATAGCATGGTGGGGTAGACCTATGACTACCACATGGTTGGGTGGAACTCAACCACAACCAGGGATTAGTGGGTCCCTTTGAGTGGCATAGGATCACATGCAAGATAGAAAAAAATGTATATCCTTATTCATTATTTGATTGTAATAATTTTATAAAATATATAATTCAAGATATTTGAGTTCTTATGTGTAATTATATCATTATATTGAAACCCATTATTTGGATTCATTGTAAACTACTCACACAAGTGGTAATAGAGTTATCATTGTTATTATCACATATCGATGTTGGTGCTGAATGTGCATGTTATTTCATATGATTTTCATCATGAATGATATGCTAGTAAAATTAATTTAGAGCATCTTTATTTGGGCTTAAAATGAATGCAATGTGTTAGTGAATTTTCAATTATGATCTCACTGGAATGTAAGTTATTTTTTTTTTTCTATTCTTGAGTTTTGAGTATGAGGACCCATTGTTTGGTGGTGTTGTCATTTCATTTTGGTTCTCCTTGTGGTGGTAAAATGAGTGGGGTGTGTTAGGAACATACCCCTTAATTCCTCATATCTTTGGACTTGTTGTGGAATCCTTTGTAGACCTCCCTATCATTGGGATCATCTCGTTCATTGATTTGCATCTCAAAGATCGGTTGTGATCTTCTAAGGGTCTTCCAATTGTATTTTTGGGTATGTCTTGAGTGGAATGTTATTTTTGTGATTTTGAGGTATTTTACTTGGGCATGAGACCTAGAAAAAATCATCTCTTCAATATTTGGTCAAGACTACATTGCAAAAATAGAACTCCAATGCAAAAGCTAGGCTCTAGCATTAAATTAGTCTAGTTCAATGCTAAAATTAGTTTTTAGTGTCAAAATTGGACACCTGAGTACTAACATGCTAGTGTCTTTCCTAGGTGTTAGTGTCATGTCTAGGAACTAGTGTTATTTTGGGGCATTTTAGCCCTCCATTTCATTTGATAATGATCATTTCTAGCATTTATTAGAGAATTTTTTATACAATATTTGTACCCCTTGATATTTTGAGTCTTCCCATATCATCACTTTGTTGAAAATTACTGTAATCTAGGAGTTATGCCAAATGACCCATTCTCATTCTAGTTGATGGAGAGCTTTTATATCCTAATGAACTAAGACCTTGTGAATTCTAGGTAGATGATTTACTCATCCTACCCTTTTGTTGTGTTTGTGAGAGAAAAAAATTATGGATTATGACTTGATCGTTGTTGTGTTGTAGTCCCACTTTCTTATAGGTTCATCATGGTGACTTTGTCAAATGATTCATGTCTTCTACTTGTTCCCCCTTGATTGGAACAATGATGTGTTGTGTTCTATGTGAAGTTAAACATCACCAAAATTTCCTTATTATGTCTTGTGTCATTATGCTTGACACAATGCTTTGTGTCATGTCCCCCTTTCCCTAAGATTCCATATCAAACCAAGTTCATTTTTTATTTCTAGTGGGCTTGGAAAGTAACAGGGAAATATGAGTGTTTAAATTGGGTGCCCAAATTATGGGGTTTGTAGGTGTTATGTAAGAAACTAAATATTCTAAAAATAATGATTTCAACCAAGGATTATGTGAGTGTATTTTGGAGGGAAGGGAAATAATTTAAACTAATATCAATCAAGACATGAATGGTGATAAGGAATGCATGTTTATGCATTCATTTTTACTTGAATAGATTATACACCCTATTCATCTATCACTAGATATTGGAGGACATTAACCCCCTAATTTCCATATTTAGTGAATGAAAACCACTAAACTAATCATGGTGATTCCACACATGGATTATAATTAAGGTTTACTAAGTTGCTATT
>VDFB02176458.1:0-10319 GCA_007258455.2 Sequoia sempervirens
ATAGCCACCCAAGAACTAAAGGCCTATGGAAAGCACAAGATACACAAAAGATCAATATGACAAGAATAAACTATATTCCTATCAAAGAATGCAAAATAGAATGGATAGACAATGTGTGAGAGACCCTTGGTTATATAGCCAAGGTTAGACATAGGATTAGACAAGGTCACGACAAGTGTCGTAATTCTATGACATGAGACAACTAATAATAAATGACCTAGGACACAAAAAGTAAATGACAAATGATAAGGCAAGATCTAATGCCAAATAAGACTTCTAGAAAGATTCCTAGGACCTAAGTAAACTTAACATGTGAATAGGACCTACTAGGTGAACTAGTTAGGTAAAATACTTTATTCACACCAACACCCCCCCTAAGTGCAACTTAGGGAGAAATAGACAAATACAAATGATGCAAAGATGATGATGGGTCTTGGCTACTAGGACTTGTTAGGTACCCATGTACAAATGCAATATCTCATAAATGGAGAAAAGGAGAAGATTTAGTGGGACAAAACTATTGATTCAAGATAGCTTCGGTCAGATATAAATGATGATTGCATTCATGCATCATCATCATTTATATTTAACCTAAGTGTTCTTAACCTCGAAAAAAGGAAAATCAAATAAGTTTTGCGGATTTCTGATGATGATCAAAATATTGCATATCGGAATTCATTCCTTATGATTGCTGTGTATTAATAGATCTCATATTAGTTTAAGAAATAAACAGCGAACTGTTAAGGGAGCCCGCGCGCTCAAGGGATGCGCCCCATGAGTGGACGTGTCTCTACTCTATGGAGACACGTCCTCTCATGAGACGCGTCTCTCCTTGAGGCGTGTCTCCCTCATATATCTGAGACCTCTTGTTGTTATTTGCAGACATCGATATCAATTAATGTTCTGCATTCAGCGCATTCAAATACAAAAGTATAAAATCTGACTTAGTATTATTATTACACAGAATTTAAGTTTTAGAATTTCCATAGGTCTTTCAGGATCCAGTTCTGATCAGATTTGATATACATTAACAAAAACCCCTCTCAAAAAGAGAGAAAAACAAGAAAAATGCTCTCTAGAAGATGTGAATGACAAAACCTAATGTGATGAAAAAAATCCCTCCATAAGAGAGAAGGTCAGGTGACCCTCCTTGAATGTACGATCTCTTGAACTAATGGTGGATGCTCGACATGGAATTTTGAAGATGGTCCAAGATTGCCAAACAACATTCCTTCCCTTAGGAAGAAATAAATCCAATGATGCATGCAGGATATCTTCCCATTCTTGAAAGGAATATGAGGGAAAAAATATATGTCCCTGGAATCTGCTCAAATGTCATAATGTTAGGAGTCCCAATCTTAACTGAAGGTGACAATGTGAAAAATGATGTAGAGAATGGATTGTGGATGATGACGATTCTTCCAAACGCTACCCCAAAAAGATGCCAAATTGTGACAAACATTGATATAAAAAATTAGGTACCATTGCAAAAGAAGTCAACATGAATGGTGATTGAGTTGATACTATCAACTCATGACTAACTGCATAATTTGTCATTGTAGAAGCATATGACTGTGGAAAAGGAACAAGAGGATTTAACTTTACCCTCAAAACATTTTGAAGAGTGTAATGCAACTTTGTGTGAGATGTAATAAAAAAGGTGATGAATGTCTTCAATATTTTCATCAACATCTTGAATGTGGGATTCAACAAACAAATAATGTGTCTTGTAAGCAATCATCCCAGTGATCAATAAGAGATGAAGAATCCCATGATGTAGTATCCAAAGAACAAGTCTGATCATGGACAACTGTAGATGTGCTGAAAGTGAAGATGCCTCAATCTCTTGATGTTGACTTGATGTTGTAGGAGTAGAAGCCTCTATAGGAGTCACAAAAGTTGAAGAATCAATCAGTATCTCTAGAGGAGAAGGTGAAGATTTGATGGCCCTTTTTTGTTCAATTCTTTTTCAATAATTTAACACTTCTAAGGTATCTTCGTCATATGGAATATAATCACAATCATCTAGTGGAACTGACATATCAAAAGGAGGCTCATTTGGGAATGGAGTATCATCTGGATCTCCATACATCTCCCATATTTAATGTTATAAAGTCAAATTATAAAGTCATTGGTTTAAGTGCCCACTTGAGATATAATATAAAGTAACAACAAAAACAAATAAATTTAATATATTTTAATGACCAAATGCCTTGGGAGTCATGCATTTTGAGAAGAGGTATAAAAGGCATTTGAAAAACTTTTGTCATTATTCAACACTTATGAAATTGTGGAGAATTCTTGCTGAGAGAAGAAAACCAGGGTTTTGCTGCTGTTTGGTCTTGGAGAACATGATTTCTCTTGGATTGTGCTTCCCACAGGTGAAATATCACCCGAAGGTTGCAATCATCAGGTGGCTTTCATCTAGAAGTCACATTGTACTTATTGGAGAGTCTATTTCAGAGAAATTTGAAGAACTTTGTTTGTGATTAGAGGTTTACCAGCTGTTGAAGGATTTTATTGTTGTTTACATCTTGTTGGGCTGTACTATTTGCCTCAGCTAGGCCGTACAAGTCATCTCTTGCTAGGCCGTACAGTCTCATAAGGGTGGTGTTTTGTTTCTAGGTTGAAACACCTATGTTTTGAGCTTCTATTTACTTCCATTTGGGGCGGCTGATCTATGGCTACCAATCTGGAACAATAATGTGGTGGAGAAACCTGATTTTAATGCTTGGCGTCCATGAGAGAGGGTTTGCCAGTTGCTGATATGAACTTTCAGATTTGCAATTTAATATGCTATGGCTATTTGGATATGAAAACATTGTAAAATATTTTATCAATTAATCTGATTTGAAAAGTTAATTGCATTTGCTGCTATTTCCCTTCTTGTATTTGTATATATATATATATATATATATATATCACTTGCATTTCCTGGCACTATTTTGCAAAAAACCAAAAAAAAAGCAAAAACCATACGAAAACCAAAAAATTAGACAAGGCAGCTGCAGTAGTAAAAATCTCAGAACAGGGTGGGATATTTCATGCTTCTTGTGTACACTCTATGTATTACATGTATTCGTGCCTCATATTTATACTTTATGTATCACATGTATCTAAGCTGGTTGGTTGTTTGCTTGAGCTACTTGGTTGCATGCTTGAGCTACTTGCCAACTTGCTTGAGCTGGTTGCTTGTGTGCTTAAGCTACTTTGTTGTGTGCTTGAGCTACTTTCCTACTTGCTTGAGTTGGTTGGTTGTGTGCTTGAGCTACTTGGTTGCGTGCTTGAGCTACTTGCCTACTTGCTTGAGTTGGTTGCTTGCGTGCTTGAGATACTTGCTTGTCTACCTGAGCTGGTTGCTTACGTGTTTGAGCTACCTACTTGCCTACGTGAGCTCGTTGCTTGTATGGTTGAGCTACTTGCCTGTGTATCTACTTAACCTACTTATTTGTTTGCTTTAGCTGCTTGCTTGTTTCCTTGTCAGCATATGTGTCATATCAGCATGGTGTCAGCTGTTGAAAAGTCAAATGCCAAATCAGCTAAGCCTTGTCAGCTTTGAATAGTTCAATTTATTTAGGCGAATAAGACTTCAGACTTAGTGAACACCTATTTCATTTAATTTTTCCTTGTACTTATTTCCATTCTTACACCGCTTCAATTTTATTATGTAATTAAATGACAATGCATGTAACCCACAAATTGGTGTATTCACTTCTCTATTTAACATCCTGAGGAGATCATTCATCACCATTTAACCTTGAGGTAATGAGATTAGAAAAGTGGGGCCCTTCAAATATGAATGACTATAACTCCCTCGACAATAAGGAAAAAGGGGAAATCACCTCCCTGTAAAGAAACTATCAATAGGAAATAAGTCTAACAATAAACTTGGGAGTAAAGTAGTGTTATCAAGGGTAATTATGAAGGGAAGTGATTCCTTCAAGAAATGAATGAATCAATTCACTAACCTTCAATAAACAATCAACACTCATCAAGAGATCAAACAATCAAAATTATCAAAAGAGTTCCCAAGGCAACAACACAATTATCCTAACAAAGAGTAATTGGTGCAATCAAGTCCATACTTGTCATGTCCCCAATTTGGAGGTGGATTAATTTAATTAAATTAATTAATTAAGTTGTCCAAATTAATGATATTTCATAAGGATGACTAATTGATTATTTTAATTAAATTAAGTGGATTATTAAATTAGTTATTTATAAGGTTATCAAACAATTAAATATTAAAAGGTGACCTTATATTTAATTAATTTAATGAAGTAGCTAAAATAAATATTATATTATAAAGTCACTTGAATAAAATAATACTTTATTTCTAAAAGCTTATGGGAGATGTGGTTGAAAAAGTATAAAAAGAAGCTTTGGCTAAGCATTTGGTATGTTGAGTTGATTACTTCATTTCTACTTTGGTGAGCTGAAAGCTTGGAAAACTTCGCTTGTGAGATATTAAGCCTAGCTGATCCTAGTTTCGCTTTTGAAATATCAAGCCTAGCTGGTTTGGGAGAGGATACATCAGTCTTCTCATTTGCAGCATAATTTTGTGGCCTTTGGCCAAATTATTGCCATTGAGGAGGAATCGATTGGAGCAAGTTTTAGCAGATTTTGTAGAGTTCGATTAAGGGCTAGCATTGGTGATTAATTTAAGACTGGAGGAGAAAACAAATTGTCCTTCTAAGGACGATTTTGCTTGCACACTTCTGATCAGTATTTCAGTCATTTAGGCGGCCATTGGAGACCACGATTCTGCTTTTATGCATCTCTTTTGCCACCGATTTCATGCCAAGTTTGAATCACTCCATCTTGGGAGATAAGGTGGTGACATTGGGAGCTAATTGAAGTCGATTAGAGGTCTCATTAATTTATTGTTGAAGCTGCAAGCTAGAGACAGGGGCGGCACCAAGGAGAGGACGACTTTATCAATTTTGGAGGGTTTTTCATCACCAACAGGGCTGCAAATTCATCTCAGAACATATCAGCATAATATCATCAGGTTTCTCATGAGCTTTGCATATTTAGCATCATCATGTTAGTTGCTGCTTTCTTGCAGCTGTAGGTGCATGTTCTTATCAGCATTATCATATATTTGATATACTATGTAATGCCAAGAGTCTTGGCAATCGTTGCATCCTAGTTGCATATCATTTGCATAATAATCTTGTAATCAGAACTGAGAATTATATTTTACAAATAAAGGAGTTTAGAGTTTGCATGCCAATTGTTTGACAAAATGTCAGTTGGCTGTAGGTGATTATTTTCATGAAGTTAAGTCATTTATTTGCATTTGAAAATAAAAAAACATATTTTCTCATCATCTATATTGTTGTTAGACTTATTAGTTATCAATTCCAAGCATTTAAACATCATTGTCAAGTACCAAAAACCAAAACAAGGCAATCAGAAGTTTATATCGGCATATATCAGCTTGCACATCAAGTGTTTGACGAAATGTCCAAGGCATAAAGAGGTGAAGAAAAGGTCAGATTTTGCCAAGGACATTACAATACCACTTTGTAACCTACAAAACGGATCTAGTGAGCTTTACCTTATGGACCAAAACTACTCCTATATGTAATATCTAGAATAGATCGTTTCATCTAAGGGTCTTGTCTCTTGAGCGTTTTCTTGAAGTAGCTCTACAATTCATAAAACTCAACACAAAGCAAGCTACATGAACTTATGCTAAGTTGCATTAAGGGTCCATAACCCACAAATCCCAGGATCATTCCCTCCCTTCAAACTTGGGGATAAATTGAATATTGTTAAAAGGAACTAGGCAAAAGAAAGCAATACCTTCTCAAGATATGAAAACAAATTTAGTACTAAACATGAGGATATGTCAAAAGGAGTAATAACATCCAATTGATTTGGAAGGTGTGACAAGATAATATATGGGAAAGGATGTTTTGAGTTGTGATTGCTTAAGGGCAAGCAATCTTGGGCAGGGTGGACCATCATGTCCCCAAAATTGTAATACAAATAACTAAATAAAATAAATATCAAAATATAAATATAAATAATTGCAAATTGCAAATTATTATAATTATAAATATCCTAGATAATATTATAATAAAATTTCTTTGATAAACTAGAGCAGTTGATATTGTAATTATTATAATGGCAAATATTTACAAGAGATTAATAACTAAATTAATGAATGGTAACCACCAATCATTAAGGCATCGATTCCCAATTCTATTAACTAAAACCAAGATACTGCAACGATTACCAATATAATCAAAAGGCACGATTAAATGAAGAGGAGAGAGCAGTCTAAAATGATGCGATGATGTGATGTCTCCACTCTAGTCAGTTCTCGGGAGCAGTGTGTTAGCCTATCTCTTGGACCCTTGTAGGCTAACCGGTTTTGGTTAGAGGGCCAGTGGTATTATTTGATGGGTTTTGTTGTTCTCATCCTTTGACTTTAGTGATTGGCTCACAGCAGGCCTTGGCAGTTCAGTGATTGACAACTTTTGACGGCACGTCAATACGACAGGTTATGAGCGAGATATTAATATTCTCGTGAAATTGAAGTGTTTTAACTTTATTTAATGGAATATTATAAAGTTGATTTGACTTTATAATAAAGAATTAAAACACTTTATCAAAGGGCCCATTTATTTATTAAGTAAAGCGTGTCGAGAGTTTTCATGTTAGAAAGAATCGTCTCCAAAACTATAGGCAGAGAGTATGGAATGCAATCGAATGGTTCGATGCATTTAATATCAAATACATTTCAAGAATGAACAATAGCAAAGCTGATGCGCTTGCAGTTTCAGCCGCTCTTTTTATGCCTAACTCTGATTTTCGTCAGAATTCATTTGCTATTGAGTTAATTTATAGACCAGCTGTTCCTGATAATTCAGACAACTGGCAAGTCTTCAGTGATGATGAAGATATTAAAGAATTTCTCGTCATGGGAGACAACTACAAAGAATTGTTCTTTGAAGGGAGTTCAACTCCTCACAAAGAGTCAATTACTGAAGAATCTGAGGTTATAGAATCTGGAATCATACAATTGAAAGGAAATCAGATTCCTAAAGGTTTTGTATCCTTAGAGGATATTTTTGACAGGCATGATCGTTACATCCAAGATCAGAAAGGTCAGGGGTGAATACTTCGTCAGAATATAGTCAAGTCAACATAGGTACTGAGACAAGCCTCGGCTTGTGAATTTGGAAAATGTTGTACTTCTGAAGAAACTGAGAGGTTTATCGCCTTGTTCAAGCAATACAAGGATGTTTTTGCCTGGTCATATGAAGATTTAAAGGTCTTCACACCCATTGAATTGTCTCACACAATTCCGCTGAAGTCTGAAGTGAAGCCTTTCAGGCAGAAACAAAGACATTACAATCCGCGAATTCAAGATACTATCTATGCGGAAATTCAGAAAATGGTGGACTCCAGAATAATTTTTCCTATTCATCATTCCACTTGGGTGTCAAATATTGTTCCTGTGCGCAAAAAGAATGGAGAAATCAGAATTTGCGTTGATTTCAGGAACTTGAATCAATCGTCCTTAAAGGACAACTATCCCTTACCAATCATGGAGCATACATTGCAGACAGTTACCGGATCGGAAATGCTATCACTTCTTGATGGTTTTTCTGGTTATAATCAGATTGCAGTGGCTGAGGAGGATCAGATCAAGACAGCTTTCACCACGCCGTGGGGAACGTTTGCTTATGAGAGGATGCCTTTCGGCCTTATCAACGCCGGTGCTACTTTTCAGAGAGCCATGGATTTAGCGTTTGGGGATCTTAGGAATAAGATCATAGTCGTCTATCTTGATGACTTAACCGTTTTTTCAGATAAACGGAGTGATCACTTTTCACACCTTGTGAAAGTGTTCGAGAGATGTAGGTATCATAAAATATCTTTGAATCCAAGAAGACAATCTTTGCGGTGACGGAGGGCAAGTTACTTGGTCATATCGTTTCCAAAGAAGGTACCAGAATAGATCCGAATCGGGTGGATTCAATCAGAAACCTATCTCTCCCTACAAGCAAAACGCAGGTGCATTCCTTTTTCGGTAAAGTTAACTTTATCCGAAGATTTGTACCTGATTTCTCAGAGCTGACAAAGGAGATTTCAGCAATGATGAAGAAGACGTCTACATTTGTGTGGACGGACGAAGGCAAACAGGCCTTTATTAAGATTAAAGAAGCTATTGCAAATGCACCAGTGTTAGTTCGGCCTAACTTTCAAAAAGATTTCATTCTTTATTGTTATGCGTCAGAACATTCATTGTCTGCCATTTTGACACAGCAACTCAGCGAGGAGGGTGAATCTCCTATTGCTTTTATGAGTGCTAATTTCAAGGATGCTGAGATGCGTTATTCCCAGATCGAGAAGAACGCTTATGCTGTCGTCAGAGCTGTCAAGAATTTCAGATTTTATCTTTTGAATTCACATACTACGGTGTATGTCACCGATCCAGCAGTCAAAAGTGTACTTACTCAACAGGAGATGGGTACGAAAAGAGGGAATTGGATCGCAAGAGTTCAAGAATATGATCTGGAGATTAAGCCAACCAAGCTTGTTCGCGGGCAAGGTCTTTGCAGATTATTGGCGGAAGATGGAGATCGCAAGTTCAAGAGCAATGGTGGAATTGGTTTAGAAAAAGAAGTTGAAGAAGACCTACCTTTGGTCTTACTTGTTAATTCTGCAGAAGAATGGTACACACCACTATGGTATTATTCAACGTATGGAGAATGTCCACGTCACATGGACAAACAGCAGAAAAGAACATTAAAATTGAAAGCACAAAATTTCGTGCTAGTTAATAACGTTCTGTACAAGCGTGGCCTTGACGGAACTTTTCTATTATGTGTCGGAAAGGATCAGCAGCGAAGATTGTTAGAAGCTTTTCATAATCAGGCATGCGGAGGACACTTTTCATCAAGGGTCACTGCATTTAAGATTCTACGAGTACAGTTTTATTGGCCAACTATGTTTCGTGATGCATATGATTGGGTGTACAAATGTCAGCTATGTCAGCAGTTTGCTGGTAAAGTGAAATTGGCATCTTTTCCACTCAGGCCAGTTGTTATTGACGCTCCATTTCAGCAATGGGGTATTGATTTTATAGGACCTGTCAATCCAGTTTCCAGTAAGGGGCATGTGTTTGTCCTTACAGCGACAGATTATTTTACGAAATGGGTTGAGGCAATTCCTACTAAACGAGCTACGTCCGAAGTGGTTTGCAGCTTTCTAAAGGAGAATATCATTTCTCGCTTCGGAGTTCCTCGGAAAATTGTTACTGATAATGCTACTTGCTTCTCGTCAGAGGAGATTTTGAGTTTTTGTTTTGATCACGGCATCATGCTGTCACATTCATCAGATTATTACCCTCAGGGTAATGGACAAGCCGAATCATCCAATAAGAACATTGTCACAATTATACGCAAGTTGGTTGAGTCAAATCAGCGAACTTGGCATACTAAGTTATATGACGCTCTTTGGGCTGATCGTATAACTCCTAAAAGAGCTATTGGCACCTCGCCTTTTATACTTTTGTATGGTATAGAAGCTATTCTGCCTATTACATTAGAGTTGTCTGCTTTGCAGTTGGCATCAGCAGTGGAAGACGGAGAATTTCATGATCCTATTCAGAAGAGAATTTTGCTCCTGATGAAACTTCAAGAGGAGAGGACAGAGGTTGTCGATAAAATCACTCAGCATCAAGAAAGAGTGAAGAGAATTTTTGATAAGAGAGCTCGTCACAGAGACTTTCAAATTGGAGATCAAGTCCTTTTGTGGGACAAAAGGCATGAGCCAAAAGGAATGCATGTAAAATTTGATTCCTTATGGTTAGGGCCCTTCCAGATTCATGAATCAGCAGGAGAGAACACTTATATTCTTTCACATTAGGATGGAAGGCTCTTCCCGCTTCCTTATAGCGGGCAATATCTTAAGCACTTCAACCCTCCGGGGGAGGAGTGATGTTATATAATATTTTGTAAGTATTTTTATGTTTTATCGTTATGTTGTTATGTTTTTCCCCGTTCTGTGATGTTATGTCGTGTTTTAGGTGATTTAAGTAGTCTTGTTTTAGGTGATTTTTAGGTTAAGTTTTTAGGGAAATTTAATGTTTTAGGTGATTAGGTAAGTCTTGACTCCATATACCCAACTTATAAAGTCACTGGTCTATGAAACACCGAGATTCTAGGGATCTCCTATGCCGTAAGTATCCGACATGGTCACCGGGCGGAGCCTAATGTTACCCAAAACCAAAATTTTTTGCTTCACTAAGGCATTTTGCTTAATTGGAGTCTTAATCTTGTTAAAGTGATGTGAAA
>VDFB02176459.1:0-23055 GCA_007258455.2 Sequoia sempervirens
AAGTCATTCTCTTCCAAGGTGAGCATGATTTTGAACCTCCATGATGTGTAGTTGGATGCTCCCTCAAGTCTATCTTCAACCTTAAGACCGTTCACCATCTTGACTAAAATAGAGATAGACGAAGATATGAAAAAGAGAATAGAGAGTATCGCTGCAATAATAGATCTGATCACGATCTTCTTCAAACCCGCTCTGATACCATGTTAGTTTTATGATCAGATGTAATGCACAGAAAATTAATTCAAAAATCAGACACAATAACACAGCAGATACCCTGGGAAAACCCTCCTCTTGAGGGAGAAAAACCCAGTAACAAATATATCACTTATATATTGAATCACCAATAAGATCTCCTTTACAATAGAGGCCGATATGATGGCCTATAATATGCACGAAGATATAATGCAACACAGAATTGTAAATAGACAATTTGCTGATGAACTCTCAACCTTCAACAGCCTTCAACAATGCCGAACTGATCTTGCATATAACTCGATCTGCCTTGTATAAGAATTCGCACCAAGTAGTGATGAAGAGTATTGCCTGAATTATAAATGAATTGATTTTTTTTTCAAATGAAAGAACCTTGACTTGTATATATACACAAATAGGTGAAGGTTCGTGCCTCTTCAAGAAGGAAGTCGGCCTATTAAGAAAAGACATGTTTCTTAATAATACAAGTCAGCCTTTATTTAGTAAATCGTGTCTCTTCATAAAGTCGGCCCTTAATTAATAATTAATCATTAAATATAAATAATGTTAGATGAAGCGCTTCTTCATGTAGACAATTCGCCATCAATAAATAGAATAGCCGGTAGGCTATATGAATATTTATTATATTAGGTCGTG
This sequence comes from Sequoia sempervirens, assembly GCA_007258455.2. Lineage (NCBI taxonomy): Eukaryota > Viridiplantae > Streptophyta > Pinopsida > Cupressales > Cupressaceae > Sequoia > Sequoia sempervirens. The sequence continues at coordinate 850 of VDFB02176459.1, forward strand.
GCTGGAAGTGGTCATCCAGACGCTGCAACAATAACATAAAGCGCCTTTACAAACAATGGGCAACAATGCTTGTAACGGTTATGATCTACCTTCACTTCCATTGCCATGGGGAGCCAACATGGTAGCCCTTGGCTCTTGCAAAGTGCAATAACTTCCCATATGACTTGAGAATTCTTTTCTTTTGAAGTTTCATGGTGATGACACTTAGCATCCTGATGAGCACATCGCAATCTTAACCCCATCATGCAATATTCTAGGAATGGCACACAAAGATGTTCTAGTTTGACTTTTTGTCGAGACTTTTGTCAACACAATAGAATGGTTTCACCATCTTGCCATTGATTCAATTATTGGGTGGGAGATCATGCATGAGAAGTTCTTGTGATGCTCCAAGCCTATTGAGGATGGTCACATCTTGTTTGCTCAACTTTCAAATTCTAAGGAGGATTGTGACAAGCCAATGAGAGAATTTGTAGCTCAATTCATCTGCCTAGTCAAAAGAATTGATGCAACTCAAAAGTTATCTTCAAAAATTGCCTTGAATTGTTTTATAAATGGAGTTCCATTAGAGATTGCATTGATGACCAAATTTAGTGATATTGATGAACTTGAAGAAGCTCAAGAGTGAGTAGTCAAGTTGGAAGATGACATGAATACCATTGATAAACTAAGAAAAAAATCTATTAGACCTATGATCTAGAGTTTGGTGGATCCCTTGTTGCACAGAGTAGTGATTGATGTCACAAATATAAAGAGAGAGTTTCAACAAAATGTTTTGGTATAGTAGTAACAAGGGCATTCTTAGAGGAATAATAGGCATGGTAAACCTAGACTACCTCATTCATTTGAAAGGCTTCCTTTAGAGGCTTCTCTTGTAGTCAACTTGAATGACATTTGTTCCTTTCATGCTAGAGGAGATCATGGTGCAAGTAGTTGTCTTGAGATGTTTTGCATGATGCAACTCTTATCTCTTTCACAATCGAACCATCAAAGTTTTTTGAGTAACCTTCAACATCTTTAGGATGAGTTTGATGGTGACTCTATGACAAAATATTTTCAATATGGACCTACTTGTGTTGAAAAAGTAAATGTAGTCAATGACTACACATGTTTATTGAGTCAGAGTCGAAAAAGATCATGTGCTGAAAGGAGTAAAGTACATGGAGGGAGCCACCAATGGTGTTTGGTGTCCAAGAGCCTATCTTTCCCCTACATCAATAGATCATGGTGAAGAATTGGATTTTCCATCTACCTCATAAGTGTTACTCTATTTCTTGATGAAGAGGAACAACCTTTTGTGTTGGACATAGATGGAATTGCATAGGCCTATCAATTGTTTGTTGAGGAAGATAGGTTCTCGCAAGTGTTTGCAGAGTCAAATGATGATACATTTGTTTCCATTGAGCAAGAAAACAACTACAACATGGATGAAGGCACATTAGATGGATTCTTCTCTGCATTTAAAGGATTGTTTGAAGAACCAACATTGGAAGAGGCTGAGGAAATAACACAATTGTATGAAAAACAAGATCTTCTATTTGAAGATGATGCAACTCCAGAGTCATATATCATGTCAGAAGCATGTATGGAAGAGTCATCGGCCAGATTTGAATTTTTTCTTACAACACCTTGAGAGTGGGTCATCAACATAAGATAGTGTGAATTTTCTCGAGTTTTGACACATCCTCTTCTTTAGCATCTCACATGAACATTAATGGAGAATCTAGAATTGAACACATCTTGGTGGTTTGTGAGTTGATGTTGGAATTGGATGCATAAAGAAGAAGGATTATGATTAAGGTGGAAGACATGCTTTCAATGAATCATGTTCTCATTCTAATCCTTGTGATAGAAGATAGTAGCTATGCCATAAGAGAGGATCAATTGAACTATTTTCTATCTTTGTTGGAAAATTTCTTTGAAGAGGATTGTCATAAAAAGGTTGAGGGAAATCAGTTTGCGCAAGGCCCACAACCATCATTTGAGAAAGATTTTGTAGACCTTGTTGCTTAAGGTGGATATTTTTCTTCAACATGTTCACTTTTAGGGTGACCCAATGATTGGAAAAGTCTTAGACCTTTAGGGTTTATCAATCCATGATTCAATAAACACAAATAATGGAAATGATGAAGTGTTGCTAGCATGAAGTTTGTAGCCGGTGATAGTTGTAGACTTAGAGAGTCAAGTGAAGGTGATGAAAATCTTTCTTCAACAACTCCAATCTCTTCTAGAGAATAATGTTTCATTGGAATTCATGACTGAGTATGCAAAAGTTACTTGTGAAGAAGATCAAGTTGGATATGAGATGGTTACCATTCTTGAGAGTGTGTTGTACAGAGGAATTTGCGAGGTATCTTTAGAAGGAGTCAGATTATCTCCATCTAAGAGAGGTTTTTCAACAAGAAAGAACATTGATCAATTGGTGCTGGAATTTTCATTATGGGATTGTTCTTATCATCCTAAATTGTGGATCTTGATGAAAATTTCATAAGGGCTTCAAGGACACATGCTACCACTTATGGGCCCAACTCAAAAGAAGGGGTTGTTACTTTTCCCAACCTATAAATGGCTTTATCTAGGTGTTATCATTTCCTATGTTTTTCCCTTTTGTGTAAATTGTTTGCTTATTGTATTGTTTTAGCTTAGTTGTCTATTGAGGTGTTAGAAGATATACTTTGACTCAATTGCCCACAAATAGGACATTGGCCAAGTTTTTACTAGAGATTCTAAAGTTCTCTCATGACCTAGGTATGTCGCATGGGCCCCATAGAGAGCCAATTCTTGCACTCATATGGAACTCAGCATTTGTATTTACCTTCTATTAAGTTTTTCATTAGTTGATTGTCATTTGTATGGTAACCCCAAACATTTGTGGTCTCCTTGTTCATTTTGCAAGATCATCTTGTCATGGTCTTTTCTTCTATTAACAACTTTTGCAAGGCGAAGATGATCACCACAAGCCTGATAAGTAATGAGTGATAATGAAATAGTGAGGGCAAAAGAAGAACAAGAAATGATAGAATAGGCAAGAGTACATCAGTTGATGAAAGATGGTCATGACTGATGAAAACTCTGCTTGGCACATGAAAAGAGGTGGCATTGTTGTCTTTCTTTGTTTGGATCTCCATCGAGGATAGAAGGGGTTTAAGTCATGAAGATTTCTAATGACATGCACTTTCTCTTTGGCTTAACCACTTGGCAGTTTTGCCTAGACCAGGAAAAATGGCGACAATGGTGTTGATCGCTGCCCAAAGTTCCTGCTAGGATAGAGAAAACATGACAAAGTGGGTTGGAATTTTGCCTAAGTTTTAAGAGGAAAAGTTTGTGCACTTTTCCAATGGCCTAGCCACTTGACATTTCCGCTCGACAATCTAAAAATTAGCAACATAGATGGTTTTCTGTGCCTAGATAAATAAGGTGAAAGGGAGTCATGTTTTTCCCTTGGCTGAGTTGCTAGTCATTCCTGCCAAGCTTTGAAATTTGGTTTAAGTTTTAAAGTCTTCCAATGTTGCACAAATATTAGTGGGCAAAGCCATTAGTGATCCTTGCTAGTCAATTCAAAGTTGGCAAATGCCTTAGTGATCTGTGCCTTTAAACACTTAAGTTAGGGCGGTGCACATTTTTAATGGCAAAGCCATTGGATGCATGTGAGATGGAAAATGCCTTAGTAAACCCTGCCTAAGGTTCTAGGATCGCAATTTGACATCTATTCTCAAGTCCAATGTACTTTAACATTGGCTTAACCTTTACTTTTTTCTGCTTGCAATGAGCAAAGGTGGCAAATGTGTTAGTGTAATTTCCCCTTCTTCTCAGTAAATCCTCAAGAGCTTGTTTAGCCTATTTTCTCATCTCGATAGGCGAATAATTTATTAAAAAGGATGCATTTCCAGTCACGACTTTATTTGTGGAGAAATGAAGGAAATAAAATATTATTTAATGGGTTTATAAAGCTAAAGTTACTTTATGTTATAAAATAACATTATAAAATTAAGTGACTTTATAAAATGGCTTTATAAAGTGAAAGTGACTTTTTATCCCACATTGCTTAACGAAGGTGTTTCTACTGCCTAAAGAGGCTTTATAAACGAAGTTGTACTCTCATTTGGGGGATATGTTATGTGATTATAATATTGAAGTTATTTCTCCATTGTTGCTGAGATTCAGTGACTGGTTTTCCAAGGACGAAACCCCTTGGAATTTGAAGGTTGGACGAAACCCCAACTTTCCATGAGAGGTGAACTCATCTTCAGAGTTTTCTATTGAGCTTAATGATGGAATTTTTGGTTTGAATAAGAAGCTGTGATGCAGATTGAAGGTGTCATGAACAGTAATCGTGAATAGTGTCTCAGCTACAGTAAATCGTGAATAGTGTCTCAGCTACAGTGGTCGTCAACAGTAACTCGGCTACAGTATTTGGTTTCAGTTTAGAGGTTGTTTCCCTCACCTTGGTCATAATCGGCCTTCTAGAAGACGGCCTTTTGAGAATATAAGAGGATCAACATTTCCAGGTGCAAACAATACCATTGTTTGGTGTAAACATGATGCAATGTTTCTCTATGTTTTCCATTAAGCTAAAGATTTCATATTGAGGAAGTAGATTGAGAATGAGGTAGCAGTCATCATCATTATATTTTATGAACTGTGTTGTCATGTCCCCGAAATAGCGACACTAAAAAATTTTTCAATATTGAAACACAAATAACAAAATCGAGTAAAATATAAAAAAATAAGTAATTACAATTTAAATATTAGAATCCTAAATATTATGAATAATATTATAATTGATAATACAATTATCAATTAGACTAAATTAATATTTACCATCAATGATACTTGATTATGATCATGCCTATGATTTATAAATAAATAAATATCATGTTTTATAGATATATAAATATTCACAAGTAATTACAAATAAATAAATACAAATATTAAAAATATATGCATAAATATAAATATTGACCATTCCAATATTTAAAATTATTATAATATAAATATATAGAAAAACTAATGTAATAAACATAAACTATATTAAATAAAATATTTAAAATTATAATAATATGCAAGGGGATTAACGGCAGCAATGACTCAATAAAAGGATAGGGGACTGTTTTATAAAAGCACCGATAGAAGTAAGACGGCGATTTGATGATGCTCATTATTCCCAATAAAAATAACATATGGACAGCGATTAACATTTAGTTAATAGACATGACTCTTAGATGCCTTCAAAGATCACGTCCCTTAACCATATATGGGTATTAAAGGAGAGATAGCTTCAAATAAAAAAGGAGGGTGGCGGATGGAATGAAAACATGAATAGAGATTGTGGACAGCAATAAAGTGAATATTTCTGAGTAGTAAATATTTTAATATATTATTATCATAGAAATATATATATATATATATATATAGAAAGAAAGTAAGTATATGTAAAGGTAATTAGATTAATTAGTCATAGATATATATGTATAAGGACATACAGATAATATGAATAGATAATAATGATATTTGCAGCAATTATTCAGGCATATAAGAATGATGATTCTCTAACATAGACATAAATAGAATATGTATCTTTATGAATTGTCCTCATCCTATGATCATTCCAATATAAGATTGAAGGAGGCAAGTAAGGAATCAGAAAACGAGGAGAGATACAGCAACTTAGGTGATGTATTCACTTAGCAATAATATTTAGCATATTTTGAATAAAAGAACTAGATATTGTTAATTTGATTATTGATATAATGACATCCTTTAATCTTATCATAATAAGAATTATCATAGGAAATGATGAACTTAAAGAACCATTGGCAAAATGAAAATATATTTGATTATAGCCATGAAATAAATCTTGGATGAATGCAAATATATCTGATTGTTTAAAGATTGTCTACTATGTGCTTGTAAACCTATTAGGATGGACAAAACATGGGTGAAGTTGGATTGCCTAAAAACCCCACTTTCAGCCCCTTAGGCCCTAGACAAGGGATTGGGCTTTGCAGCCCCTTAGGCTCTTAACAAGGGATTGGGCTTTGCAGCCCCTTAGGCCCTTGACTAGGGATTGGGTTATAGAAAGATGGGGGTCCCACCTAGGTCTCTGCCCCTTAGGCCCAAGATACGGGATTGGGCAAGAGAAGGTGGTAGGCCTTAGGCCACTTGGACTCTATGGTTCCTCTCCCCTAATAGGACGAGTGTCTTCTGAGGTGTTACCATGAGTGGAGTGTGCAGGTACTAAGCCCCTAGGCAAGAAGGATTGTGATGGACAACCTCTTGAGTTTACATGAGGGCTTCAGGGCGGATCCACCTATGGCACTCCTCTTATGTCTTCATTAATTGATTTATGTTTATGAATATATTGTGGATATCTAGATATTATTGCTAACAGATATGTGTATGTGGAAATGTTTTTAAATTGGTGAATGCAGATTTCAATCTAGGATTATTTCATTAGAGAAATGCATTCCTTTTGGAAAGAAGAAACCCTAAACCCAATCAACAATCAAATTCTAGGGCAAACAAGCAAATACAAGAGCAAGGCTAGGTAAGGGACATTACAGGAATCAATCTTTTGGTGTATGGGCTAAAATTCCTAAATATAACAGTAAGTTGAAATCCATTAGGAAGTATGTCATGTGTTCATCATAATGTCCATGGAGGAGCTGCTGTAATACCAACAGAATTCCATAAGGCTGAATATAAGTATTGAACTGTGATTTCCTTGCTGATAAAATTCTTCATACCAATTGTTTGATGTTATGTCTCTGCAATACATTTGATGATTTTAGAATGACTAGAACATACAATCGTTTGTCAAATTGCTCAGAAGTTTCAATGAATGTCTACTGTTTGATCAAATGTCTGAACCCAGAGATTGATAATTTGTGATGAAGTTTTCAGTTCTTTGCTGCATAAGGAAGTCTGATAAGTATTTGACATAATGCCTCTGAGGTTTCAATGTTTAATTCCAAAATAATGATCAGTCGAGTATTTAATTGATTGCACAAACAGTACTCTTGTGTTTGTATTGGAGTTAGGATCAGAATTAGTCAATTGCTAAATCTCAGTCCTAGACCCCTATTAAGTGTTTGTGGGAATGCCAATGCTATGTTTGTGAGGCTTATGATGCTAATCTTGGACGAGAACACGTAGGGGTTCTTACAGTTAGTGATCTTTGATTGCCATCTAAAAAGTGACAAAAGTGACAAAAGTGATTAAAATTTCTTCCCAAAAGTGGCAAGGATAGCTAAATGCTTTTGAGGACTGATTCAACCATACAAAACTTCCACTCAAACACATAAAAGCAGGGCAATAAGTGAGTAGGTGTGCTCTAAACATGGTTTAAGCATATGATAATTCATAATCCTGCCAGCCAGACTCATAAAACATGGCTTAAGTGCAAGTGACTTCTGCCTCAACTAGGAAGCATGGTTAATTCAATAAAAAATTCTGCCCAGCAGTGATAAGTGGCTAATACCCCTCATAAGTGTGCTTAAGGTAAAAAAGATAGGGTAATAAGTGACAATAGCAGCTTGTAGGCACCCTTGAGCTGAAAGGAGGGTTTCTGTTGAAGGTCTCCATGTTGATACAATGCTTAAGGTTTGAAGGTACTTTTAGTCTTTATTCTCATTCACGTGCTGCTATTCTGCCTCTTCAAATTGCCTAGGTTTAGTCATCATTTCAGTATGTTTTCAGTCTTTGACGATCAAACTTAGGCAATTTTGATCTTGCACTGATTCCCTGAATGTAGGATTCCCAAGACAAAGGGAGACCATTAAGAGCAAGCATAGTCAAGTCTTTGTCATCAACTATATGCCCGATTGTCGAGAGCTGATCTCTCAAATCTGAAATCCTCATGAAGTATGCAATCACTGATTCTCCTTTCGCCATCTTCACATGATGTAGTTGTTGCTTCAGTGCAAGTGCTCGGCTGGTATTGTTGATTTCGTACATTTCTTCCAATGTTTTAAACATGTCTCTTGCCGTCTTCAACTTAGAGACAATAGGAACGATATGATCCTTAATGGAATCAACCAATATTTTCATTGCCTTGATATCTTTCTTCACCCACTGCGACTTCTCTTCTTCCTCCTTAGGTTCAGGTACACTAGACTCTACAAATTCACCCAAGTCATTTTCACACAAGGTAAGCATGATCCTAAATCTCCATGATGTGAAATTTGAAGCTCCCTCGAGTCTATCCTCAATCTTCAAACCGTTAACCATCTTGACAAAGGTAGAGATAGACAAAGAAATACAAAGAAGAGAATAGAGTATTGCTGTATGAACAAATCTGATCACGATCTCCTCAAACCCGCTCTGATACCATGTTAAATTTAATGATCAGATTAAGTGTACAGAAAAATTAATTCAAAATTAGACACAGTAACACAACATATACCTTGGGAAAATCCTCCTCTTGAGGGAGAAAAGGAAAACCCTCCTCTTGAGGGAGAAAAACCCAGCAACAATATATCACTTATATATTGATATGTAAATACAAGAATCTCCTTTACAAAGGCCGATATAAAGGCCAACAAGAGACACTACAAAACTGATGTAGATACACAGCAATGAGACTCAGCCTTATACAAATCCTCAACCTGCTCCTCTACAGAATTTGCTCTATGAATGTGACGACTTATAATGAATATGAATAATGAATGCTAAACAATGAGACATGAATGGATATTTATACAATGTAGAGAGAGGGACGTGACCCTTCATGAAACAAGTTGGCCACAAGAGATAAGCATGTCTCTTCAAGAATTCACATCCTTCTAGAAAATCGCGCCCAAGGAGAAGAGGTCGGCCTTATCACAAACTCTTCATTAATTAACAAATAATTAATATTAACAAAAGACGTGATTCCTTATTAAGGAAAGAAGTCGGCCATATAGAAATCATAACTCTTCTTAACAAGTCGTGCCCATAAGAAACATGATGTCGGCCTTGAAAGGAAATCGCACCTTCATAAAACATCGTGCCTCATGATGCTCTATAAATTAAATAGCCCCCTGGGCTATGATTTAATTTATCAACTGAAGTAAGGAGATGGCTGGAAGAATACGACTGAAGCTGTATCATAAACATAAACAGTTTTGGTCCTAAAAGAACTATTTTTCTATTATATTTTTGGAGCAGAAAGTGTTCAAATTGTAAAATAGTGGAGAGAGGTACTTTTCTCATCAAAATGTAATTCCATTTCAAAATAGTCGAATATCCCTCCAAATTAGATGTTCTATCTTTGGACTGAGGATACCTATTTGGGACATGTCAATGTCCAAGAATTAGAGTTGGAAGAACACATTCAAAAAGAGAATAAGATGTTATGTACTATTTTTGTAATAATTTATGTTATTAACCAATTTGCCTATTTCCTATTTCCCATGTCTTCCTTTCACCAATTTTGTGTGTTCTTCCTTTCCTGCCTCGCCACCCCCTCCTATGTTTGTCTAAGATCTTTGAAGATCCTTGAAGTCTCTAAGTTTGGGGCATGTCCAGTTTTGTAAGTGTTTATTGGTCGTCAGAGTTTCATAGCTCCTCATCTTGGCATGTCTTTGCACCTAAGTCTGATTTTTCTTAAGTCCTTTCAGTGCTAAACTTTTGGAATTGTCCTTCTTGTCATGCTTTTCATTCATTCCCCATCACAGTGTTGGAGTTTACCTTCCTTGGGTACCCTTTTCATGTCATTCTTGACTCTTGACTCCCAATTGTTAGGATAAAGTAACATTAACCTTGTAATCCTATGTCATTTGTATGTCCCACGTTCCTTGGAGTGTGTTCTAGGGGACATGAGAGAAAAGTATCAAATTTTGGTATGTTGTAATTATATTTTAAAGAGGATTTAATTTCGGTGGAGATTACACATCAAATACGGATAAGGCATCTTTCCTAGGCGTCTATAATGGAATAAGAAAGGTCTTGGATGGGTCGCCCAAGATTGGAGAAGAAAAGGTGTTTGTTGGTGTTCCATCGGGGAGCGGAAAGGTCATTAGAGCATCCAAAAAGAAAGGAGTTGGATAGGCTATGGGCTAGGCACCCATGTGGGAGTCTTGAATTTCCATTTAATATTTTATTATGTCTCTTGGCTGTCCAAAAAGAGGGTCGTGGGTTTTTGCAAGTGGTTTTGTACCTCTTGTTTTGGTTTACCATTCGTGGTTTTACCTCCCACAATTTCTATAAATTGGAGCCATGGGATGGTAGTTTTATAGATTGAGTTCTTGCAAGTACCAGGGTGCTGCCGGTTTGATCAAAGATCAGTAGTGAAGTGTATTATTGTGTACTCTCATTTGAAGATTAATAATATACTTGCCCTCTTTTTTCGTGTGGAGTTTTTTCTCAAAAGAGTTTCTCCACATAAATCTGGTGTCACATTTTGCTTGCTGATTTTTATATTGTGTTGTATGTTGCAATTACATGTTTAAATCTGATTTGGTAATCTTATTTTCATATCTGAATTCACTTGCATAAGTTCATATTGTAGCTTTCCTTCACCTTGTTTTCAACATTTGGTATTAGAGCTAACGGTTTTGTTGAGAAGGGGACGCCTTTCTCTTAAGTGTTGGAGGTTTTTTTGGCTGCAGTGGGAGCTTTTGTTTTTTGGTATATTGCGGATTTGTGAAGAGGATTGTTTACCATGGCTTCTACCTCTCTCTATGATATTGAGAAATTCAATGGCACAGGCTATGAGATGTGGAAAATGAAGATGAAGGATCTCCATGAAGAGAGAGATTAGTGATTGCCAGTTTCACAAGAGTGTAAACCAGCTACAATGTCTGATGAAGATTGGAAAAATTTAGAGAAGAAGGCACGAGGAACCATACGGTTGTGTCTTTCAAATTTCTTCCTTTTGAATGTCTCCATAGAAGACACTGCATTCAAGATGTGGAAGAGGATAAGTGATATTATCAAACTAAAAGTTTGTCTAACAAGTTATTTCTCAAAAGACAGTTATATTCTTTAAAAATGAAAGATGGTGATTCTATTGCAGACCTTTTAAATGCTTTTAATCTGATTATAAGTCAGCTTACATTAGTAGATGAAGATAAATGTATCTTGTTTCTTTGTTCTTTGCCTGGATCTTGGGGAAATCTAATTGTTGCCATAAGTAGTGGTAATGCAGAGCCAAAGATGGACAACATGATTTCCATACTTCTATTAGAGGAGTTGAGGAGAAAGTCTATAAATGTTGGCTCCCAAGATGCCTTGCATGTGCGAAGAAGGTCCAAAGAGAAAGGGCTTAAAGGGGATAAAAAAAGTGATAAGTCTAAAGGACATTCTAAGATCTCCAAAAAGAGCAGAGTGTTGGAATTGTGGAAAAAGAGGGCATGTGAAGGAGTGTAAGAACAAGAAAAATAATGTTGATTCCTCCATGGAAAAATCCTCCGATGATGATTCTGATGCTTTGTTTATTTCAGCTAACTCTATTAGTGATGATGCTTGGCTTATTGATTCAGGTTGCTCATAGCACATGACTCCTCACAAGGAGTGGTTTATTTCTTACATAGGATGGGGGAGATGTTTTCCTTGGTGATAACAACACTAAGAAGATTGTTGGTAAGGGAAAGATAAAGTTGTGTTTCAGTGATGGGAGGATTAAATCCCTTGATGATGCTTTACATATTCTAGGACTCGCGAGAAATTTACTTTCAATATCCAAGTTGAATGATTTTGGAATGCATGACATTTGACAAGTTTGGTTGCAGGTTGGCAAGAGGGAGTTTGTTGATAGCTAAAGGATCTTAGATAGGGACTTTGTTTAGGCTAAATGCCTCTACTTTATGTAACTCTTCCAATGTAACTAGCACTGAAAATGCATTTATGTTGTGGCACCATAGATTGGGTCGCATTGGTGAAAAAGGTCTTAAGACTATTTTTAATAAAAAGTCGGTTGACAGTATTTCTAATTGTTTTGTTGGAAAAAATGATTTTTGTGAGCATTGTGTGTTTGGTAAATAGAATAGATCATTTCCTAATGGAACTAATAAGGCAAAGAGATTATTAGAGATCATTCATTCGGATGTATGTGGACTAATGGATGTTGACTCTTTGGGTAAATCTCGGTATTGTCTCTTTCATTGATGATGTCTCAAGATACACATGGATTTATTTTATGTGTTCTAAATCTGAAGTTTTCACTAAGTTTAAGGAATTTAAGGCTTTAGTTGAGAAGCAATCAGATTATAAGATAAAAGTGTTGAGATCTGATAATGGGGATGAATATTGTTCTAGGGAATTTGATGAGTTTTGTAAGCATGCAGGTATTGTTCGACAGAAGACTACTTCGTACAGTCCCCAACAAAATGTGGTAGCAGAAAGAATGAACCAAACCTTGATGGAAAGAGCTAGGAGCATGTTGAGTGGTGCTAAGCTTGATAGATGCTTTTGGGAAGAAGCGGTTAGTACTACTTGTTATTTGATTAATAGATCTTGTTTAGCTCTTGTTGATAAAACTCCTTATGAAGTGTGGATAGGTAGAAAGCCTTTTGTTCCACACTTAAGGGTCTTTGGTTGTGAGGCTTTTGTTCATGTGCCTCAAGAGAAGCACTTTAAATTGGATCCAAAATCTCAGAAATGCATCTTCGTTGGATACGGTGAGAATGTAAAAGGTTATAAGCTTTGGAATCCTCTAACCCATAAAATAATCTTTTCTAGAGATGTGATTTTCAAGGAGTTTAGAGCTTACTCAGGAGAAGAACAACCAAAGGAGAAAGATAAGACAAAGACAGTGCACTTCGAGACAAAGATTGAGAAGTAGGAAGATGCACATGTGGAAGAATAATCAGATGGATTTGAGGATGGAGAAGAAGAGGGTTTAGATAGTTCAAAGGATGTGCAGGATGAGCACACAGAAGAAGAACAGGTAGAGCCCATTACTCCTACCCTGAGGAGGTCCACAGGACAATGAAATCAAGTTGATAGGTGTAGCCCATCAGATAACCGTTGTGTATTTGCTTTGTTGAGTACTGATGATAAACCTAGATCCTACAGGGAGGCTCTCATCGGAGGAAAGTGAGTCTTGGTTGCAGGCCATGCATGAGGAGATGATGGCTTTGGATAGTTGTGACACTTGATATCTTGTTAGGTTTCCCAAAGGAAGGAAGCCCATTGGATGCAAGTGGGTATTTGAAAATAAATTTGGAGCAGATGGTCAGTTAGAGCGGTACAAGGCCAAATTAGTGGCTAAGGGCTACTCCTAGAGAGAGGGAATTGATTTTGGTGAAATTTTCTATCCTGTTGCTAAATTGACTTCCATTAGATTCCTATTATCTATTGTTGTTGCTTGTGATTTTGAGATAGAGAAAATGGATGTTAAAATTGCTTTCTTGCATGGGGATCTTGAGGAGGAAATTTATATGCGACAGCTTGACAGTTTTGCTGTGAAAGGAAAAAAACAATTGGTTTGCAAGTTGAAGAGATCTTTGTATGGTTTGAAACAGTCACCCAGGATGTGGTACCAAAAGTTTGATGCTTTTGTATTAAAGTTGGGTTTTCTTAGGAGCGAGAAGGATCATTGTGTGTACATTAAGGTTATTGATGATCAAATTCTAATTATTGTCTTGTATGTTGATGATATGTTGTTTATTGGTAACAACAATGTGATGATTAGTGAGCTCAAGACACAACTTTCTGGCACATTTGATATGAAGGACTTGGGGGCTGCAAAATATATTCTTGGGATGGTGATCAACAGAGATCGGGTTCACAAAAAGCTTTGGTTAAGTCAGAGTAAGTATGTTGATACCATTTTGCAGAGATTTAATATGCATGATTGTAAGCCAGTTAGTATTCCATTTTCGATTGGTACAAGTTGAGCTTAGATATGTGTCCTAATTCTGATGATGATTTTGAGGATATGTCTATGGTTCCTTCTGCTAGTGCCATTGGTAATTTGATGTATGCAATGGTTTGCACTAGACTAGATATAGCCCAAGTAGTGGGAGTTTTGAGTAGGTTTATGTCTAACCTTGGTAGAGAGCATTGGACTTTTGTTAAGAGGGTGCTTAGATTTTTGTGAGGTACTTCTGATTACTATTTGGTTTATCATGGTACTAATGATGTGGACAAGTTATTGGACATATAGAGGTTTGTTGATACAAATTGGGCAGGTGACTTGGATAGTCGAAGGTCCACTAGTGGCTATGAATTTACTTTGTTTGGAGGTGCAGTGAGTTGGATGTGTAAGAGGCAGCTTACAATTGCATTGTCCACCACTGAAGTAGAGTATATGGCTGCTACACATGCCTCTAAGGAGGTGGTATGGTTACAGAGGTTTAGTAATGGCATTATTTTTGATTGTAGGACAATGAGGATTGAATGTGATAGTCAGAGTGCTATTTGTTTGACCAGAAATCCTATGTATCATGCTCGTACTAAGCATGTTGATGTTCAATATCACTTTGTGCGAGAGATGGTTGAGAATGGTAAGGTCTTGATAGAAAAGGTTGACACTTTGGATAATGTTGCAGATTCTCTTACAAAGCCAGTGACCACATATAAGATCTCTTGGTGCAGGAAGGCCATTGGGCTTTGATCATTGTACTTGATTTTATGTTTTGTATCTCTTGGATGTAATTACAATGTATAATGTCAACTAGGAGAATGCTAGGAAAAGGTGACATTAACCTTGTAATCCTATGTCATTTGTATGTCTCCACGTTCCTTGGAATGTGTTCTAGGGGACATGAGAGAAAATTATCAAATTTTGGCATGTTGTAATTATATTATAAAGAGAGAATTTAATTTCGGTGGAGGTTACACATCAAATATGGATAAGGCATCTTTCCTAAGCATCCATAATGGAATAAGAAAGGTCTTAGTTGGGGTGCCCAAGATTGGAGAAGAAAAGGTGTCCGTTGGTGTTTCTTCGGGGAGCGGAAAGGTCATCAAAGTATCCAAAATAAAGGAGTTGGATAGGCTATGGGCTAGCCGCCCATGTGGCAGTCTTGAATTTCCATTTAATATTTTATTATGTCTTTTGGCTGTCCAGGAAGAGGGGCGTGGGTTTTTGCATGTGGTTTTGTACCTCTTGTTTTGGTTTACCATTCGTGGTTTTAACTCCCACAATTTCTATAAATTGGAGCCATGGGATGGTAGTTTTATAGATTGAGTTCTTGCAGGTAACATGGTGCTGTTGAGTTGATCAAAGATCAGTTGTGAAGTGTATTATTGTGTACTCTCATTTGAAGATTAATAATATACTTGCCCTCTTTTCTCGTGTGGAGTTTTTTCTAGAAAGGGTTTCTCCATGTAAATCTAGTGTCACATTTTGCTTGCTGATTTTTTATATTGTGATGTATGTTGCAATTACATGTTTAAATTTGATTTAGTAATCTGATTTTCAGATCTCTATTCACTTGCATAAGTTCATATTGTAGCTTTCCTTCACCTTGTTTTCAACATCGATTTGATATTTTTACTAATTTACCTTGTTTGAGTTGGACTTGTGGCCATACCTCTACCTAGACACATGTTTCATGTCATGCTCATTTCTTGAAATCCACTGATAATTGCATACATCTCATGGGAGTCAAACTTTCACTCATCCCTTTTCTTGAGTACTTCTTGAGCATCTCTGATCTTTGATGCTTGTTATCTTCTAGCATATATTGTATCGATGTTCGAGGTGCAAGCATACTGTAAATGTGATACTAGGTATGGGTCATCCCCAATCCTTGAAACTTTCTACTATCTTATCTCATCAAGATTGCTTGTTCGAACTTCCCCTCATCTTCGTTTCTTAATGGTATGAGCTCCTTGTCATCCTTGACCTAAAAAGTTTGACAATCTTTCCATTTCTCACACTGTTCAGCTCACCTACCTCTAGACACATCTCAAAGCACCATTAGTGCTCAATTTTGACGTTGTAACTTCCAGAAAAGGTTTCTCTTTTTCCTAGAAATATTACTTAATCTTTAGAGCATGGATCTATGTATACCTATAGTTGCAAAGATAGAGAAAGAGGTCTTTGCTTCCATTAATGTAGTGGTTAGGGTTTTGAAACTTGCTGAACCTTGCACCATTATTGTAGAGGAAATTTGTATGTTGTAGGAATCAAATTCCCATGTCTTTCAAGTACAACCTTGCACAAGTGGGCAAGATTTGGTGCATAATCCAAGGTAAAATAACACTTGATAGGAATGGGTGTCCTTGACAACATTCCATTTTTGGTGTTTGAGGAATTTAATACAAATCTTGACATTCTTTCTGGGATATTAAGGGTCTTGAGTTTTCATGGAGGTGTTGATGCTTACAGCATCGGGCAATTTCTTCCAGCCACGACTTTGAAGCAAAATTTAATGTAGCCTCAAACGGCTATTAAATTTATATGAGTTTGATATTAATGAAGAGGTGCTTCATTAATTAATATTTAATTATTGTTATCAAGGCTGACTTCTTCTAAAGCACGATTTCATGAAGAGACACATTTCTTGAAGGCCGACTTCATACATCTTGGAGTCACATCTTTTGGTGGAGGCCGACATGGAGTTTGAAGAGATGCGTCTTCTCCTTCTTGCTTGTATATATAATAGATGCTCATTCATTGTATTTATCATATTCATTATTTAGTTCATTGTTCTCAAGTGCGAATAAGGAGAAGAAGAGCAGTTCGATATTTTGTGGAAGGCTAAGTTTATTATTAGCGAATTACTTCATCTAGTTGCTATTTTGCATCTGTTTGTTGTGCTCATCCTTGGCCTTCATATCGGCCTCTTTGTAAATGAGACATTCATTGTTATTCAATATATAAGTGATATATTGTTGCTGGGTTTTTTCTCCCTCAAGTGGAGGGTTTTCCCAAGGTATCTGCTGTGTTATTGTGTCTGATTTTTGAATTAAATTTCTGTCTATCTAATCTGATCATAAAACTAACATGGTATCAGAGCGGGTATAAGAAAGATCGTGATTAGATTTAGTCAAGCAACAATATACTCTATTCTTATTCTCATCCTTATTTGCATGTATCCTATCATCAAGATGGTGAACAGACTTAAGATCGAGGATAGACTTGAAGGAGCATCTAACTTCACATCTTGGAGATTCAGAGTCATGCTCGCCTTGGAGGAAAATGAGTTAGCAGCGTTCGTGGAGGGTGAAGTTCCCGAACCATCCGATGAGAATGAGAAATTACAATGGAAGAGAAATGGCACTAAAGCTAAAAAGATGTTGGTGGATTCTGTGAAAGACCACATTGTGCCAATTATCTCCAAGCTAAAATCTGCAAGAGATATGTTCAAGACTTTGGAGGAGGTGTATGAGATCAACAACACAAGTCGTGCTTTTGCATTAAAGGAACAACTTCATCATGTCAAGATGGCGAAAGGAGAATCCGTCATCTCATACTTCATGAAGATCACTGAGTTGAGAGATCAACTCTCTACAATTGGGCATATTGTTGATAACAAGGATTTGACCATGCTGGCTCTTAATGGTCTTCCTTCATCTTGGGAGTCATACATTCAAGGTATAAGTGCAAGATCAAAAATCCCTAAGTTTGATCGTTTGAGGGCGGATTGTATTCAAGAAGAGTCTAGGTTGGCTGCGAGAGGTATTGGTCAAAGCTCTACAAATGAAGACATTCATGTTCTTGCTGCACAATGCTCGAAGAAGAAAGGGAAAGAAGGAAAGAAAGGATATTTCAAGAGGAATAGAGATAAGGGATCTAATGGTGCTCTTGCATTCAAGAAGAAGAGGGATCTCTCTCGTGTTCAATGTTTTAGATGTGACAAGTATGGTCACTATGCAAAGGATTGCCCAACCAGGCCTAAGCAGTAGGCTTCCATTGCAGATGTTGGTGAGATCTCTCCGCAGAAGGACTCAGGTGTGGTTTTCTATTCTATTATGCTCTTTCAAGCAGTGTGCCTACCGACAACAATACTTGGTTGATTGATAGTGGTGCCTCTTGCCGCATCACTGAATTTAGAGAGCATCTAACGGATATGGTGGAGAGAGATTCTAGTGTTCAAGTAATTATTGGAGATGATGCTAGTTATTCTGTGAAAGGAGTTGGGACCTCCTCTCTTCACTTGGAGTCCGACTTTTCCTTGCAGTTGAGTGATGATGTTTTATTTGTTCCGAGTATCAAGCGAAACCTTGTCTCTATCTCAGCCTTGGAGGACAAGGGGTACCAAGTTGCATTTTCAGAAGGTAAAGTTATTGCATGGCCAAAGAACTCAAGTACAAGACTGCTCGGGTGATTGGAGTTCGTCATGAGAGCCTCTACAGACTTTGCACCCGCCCACTTCAGGCTCTATTGCATGATTCATCAAGTATGTGTGAACTTTGGCATAGAAGATTGGCTCACCTTCACTTTCAAGCACTACCTACCATGGAGAAGATGGTTACGAGCCTTCCGAAACTCAACTAGGAGCATGAAGGAACTTGTAGAGGTTGCGCATTGGGTAAGAATACTAAAGGTCCATTTCATAGTAGTGAAAGTAGATCTAAAAGACTAAATGTATTCTAGATCTTATTCATTCTGATTTATCTGGTCCAATGTCTGTTGCTTCTTTGAGTGGTTTCTTGTATTACATTATTTTTATTGATGATGACTCTAGAAAGACTTGGATTTATTTCTTGAAATCTAAAGAATTTGAGGAAGTGTTAGAGAGGTTCAAAGAATTTAAAGCTTAGGTAGAGAACTTGTCCGGGAAGAGGATCAAAGTTTTGAGATCCGATAACAGAGGAGAGTACATTTCCGGTAGCTTCCGTAACTTTTGCATTAAAGCAGGGATTAAGAGGGAGTTCTGTGTCCCTTACAATCCTCAACAAAACGGTGTTGCTGAAAGGAAGAACAAATCTATTGTGGAAGCAGCCAAAGCCATGATTCATGATCAAGATCTGCAAATCTTCCTTTGGGTTGAAGCATCTAGGACAGCTATTTATGTTCAAAATAGAAGTCCTCGCCGCATTTTGGAGAACATGACTCCTGAAGAAGCATTCACAGGGGTGAAGCTGGAAGTAAATCACTTGAGGATCTTTGGTTGTCCAGTGTATGTTCATGTATCGAAAGATAAAAGGATAAAGTTGGAACCTTCTGGCAAGAAGGGAATATTTGTAGGCTATAGTGAGACATCAAAAGCCTACATAATCTACATTCCAGGTCAGAAGTTGATTGAGATCATTAGGGATGTTACATTTGAAGAGGATGTTGCATTCAGGAGATCCAAGGGCGTTCACATGGAGATAGACATTGAAGATCAAGAGTCTCCTTAGGATATGGAAGTTGACCATACTCTTGAGATTCAGAGGGAGGCTCCTGAACCTAAAGAAGATGATGATCCAGTTGAACCCTTGGAACCTACTGATGGGCCTACATATATTGTGATTGGTAGAAAAAGACCTCTTTGGGCCAGGCAAACAATGCAAGAGGCAGAAAGGTTTGCAGCCCCAAGAGGAACATTCAAAGAAAGTAAGAGACCACATAAGTTTTCCAGCTATGTTGCATTGATGAGTCAAATCATTTAGTCAGAACCTTCCAGTGTTTAGGAAGCTACTAGTCAGCAAGTTTGGAGAGATGCTATGTCTGAAGAGTATCAATCCATCTCAAGAATGATGTTTGGGACATCGTACCTAGACCTGAAGGAAAATTTGTTGTTTCTTCTAAGTGGCTCTTCAAGATCAAGAATGCGGCTGATGGGAGCATTGAGAAGTACAAGGCTAGGTTTGTGGCTAGAGGATCCTCTCAGAAAGAGGGAGTTGACTATGAAGAAACCTTTGCTCATGTTGCTCGTTATACGTCCGTCAGAACCATCATTGCTATTGCAGCATCTAAAGGATGGAAGATACACCAGATGGACGTGAAGACAACATTTCTGAATGGTGTGATCGAGGAAGAGGCATATATTGAGCAACTGGATGGCCTCGAGGTACATGGGAAGGAATCTCATGTTTGCAGGCTGAAGAAGGCTTTGTATGGCCTTAAGCAAGCTCCTCGTGCTTGGTACGAAAGGATTGATCGTTACCTGATGAGCTTGGGTTTCTCCAAGAATGATGCTGATTCAAACCTATACTTCAAGGTAATTGATGGCGAAGCATTAATCTTGGTTCTCTATGTTGATGATTTAATTCTTACTGGAGAAGATCACCTCATTATCAAATGCAAGAAGGAGTTAGCTTTTGAATTTGGAATGAGGATCTTGGTCTCATCACTACTTCCTTGGTTTAGAAGTATGGCGAAGCACGATAGAGATGATTCTAAGTCCAAGGGAAGTATACTAATGACATTTGAAGAGATTTGGTATGATGGATTGCAAATCCATGTCTCACCATTATGGAGACCAACTTGCATAAGTTGAAAGAGGCTGCAGCTAGTTCAGATCTGGTGGATTCCACGTTGTACAGGCAGTTGATTGGATCCTTGATGTATCTAGTCAATACTAGACCGGATATTTACTATGCAGTGAGTGCACTTAGTCAGTTCATGTGTGAACCAAGGAAAATACATCTAGTTGCAGCAAAGCATATCCTGAGATACTTGCGTGGCACAGTTTGGGTATGGCTTGAGATATTCTTTTGGTGTGCACTTGAAGCTGCATGGATATATTGATTCTGATTGGGCGAGGTGTGTTCAGCAGTCGAAAGAGCACCTCACGGATGTTGTTTTCAATTTGAAGTGCGATGATATCACGGTGTAGCGAGGAAGTAGTCCTTTTGTGACGCGAGGTACAAGGGCCGAGTATATTTGTAGTGTCCCCTTCAGTTGACATCTCGGTTCTTGAGATTAGCCTATTATGTGGCCCTCGTGGTGATGATAGGGTGGATAGAGGGTCTTGTTGAGGCATGGCTTGGCTTCAGTTATCAGAATTATTCAGTTTGGCTTTCGTTTAGGGTCTTTTGAACATCATTTGTTTGACTTACTATTTTTAGTAAGTGGAGACACTCAGCGGAGCACCTCTGCTATTTTTAGCAGTATGGTCTGGTCATATGCAGATTCAGTCACTTATCATCTGGCTTCAAACGGTTTGTCATTTGGACTTCTATTGAGAGAGATATTAATATTTATTTGCCAAAATAAATATTAATTTAATTGAAGCTTATATTATAAAGTTATAATATAATTTAATATTATAACTTAAGTGACTTTTTGAAGGGGGTCGACCATCATGAAGAAGGGGGCACTTTTTAATTAATTATTATAATTAAAAGGGTGTCCAAACTATTGAAAGATTAAAAGTGAAATTCAAGTTTTATTTAAATGATGCTTTTTTGAAGGAAATCGACCCAATTGAGAAGATATAAGTTTTCTTTGAGAGAACTTCATTCATTATGATATGAATATCGATTTTAGCCAATTTCTTCTTTAGAGAACGAAGCCAAGGGTTTCAGTTGTCGTCTGCATTGGAGAACGAGCCATCTTTAGTGTTTGCAGTTCAGAGGCTGTGAAATATCAGCTGATTTATTGCCTGCAGTTGAATAGCTTCATTCAAAAGTTATTACAGAGTTTATTGTGAAGTCATTATACATGGTTTGATTCAATAATGGTCCAGAGAGAGTGATATTCTTGAGCGGCTGGTTTAGATGCACATCTGGCACATTTTCCAAGGTGGTACAGATTTATGTAGTTGCTGGTACAGGCCGTACTTGCTGCAGCAAAGGCCTTACTTTCTTCTTTGGGCAAAACGCCTTGTCTTCTTGCAGTTTGACCTCACCACAGTGGACGCCTATTCCTTTGGAAGCCTCTGCAACCTTCTGGCGGAGGGAGAAGTCAGTATCTGGATGGGCCGTACTATCTCATGTTTCTTACAGGCGGCTACAACCAGGTTTTTAAATATTACAATCTGCTTTTCCTTTTTGTCTGCATGCTAGGGTTTCATCATTGTAATCTTCGAGAAAGAATAATAAACCTATATGCTATCGATTCAGAAGTCTATCTGTCTCAGTTTTTACTTTACTGTATTTATTTAAGATTTTAGAAGTATTTCTTTTCAAAATCGCACTATATTCTTTATATGCAAAAACCACAAAAAAGATCAAAAACCTTCAAAACACAAAAACAATCAGTTTGAGCATCAGGGGTTGAAGTTGAACCAGAAGGGTTCTTCACAATATTGCAGCTTGTGTGGCAGCTCGAGAAGCAGTGTGGCTTGGAAAGCTCCTTGCAGGATTGTTTGGACAATCAATGGAGCCAACTGTCATTCATTGTGATAATCAAAGCTATGTGAAGCTTTCTGTTAATCCTATGTTTCATGACAAAACTAA
>VDFB02176461.1:0-10722 GCA_007258455.2 Sequoia sempervirens
CCCTCAAAATTATGCTACAAAAACTGGCACCAAAATTGATTGGATTAAATAAGTGTATGCTAAGGCCAAAATGATGCAAATGTTCATCACCAACCACCATATGTCACAGCATATTCAAAACATTCTTGAAATTGGAGCTATAGAAGGTTATTGAAGCAATAAGATTTATTTCAATAAATATGTTTCACCTTAGTGAAAAAATTAATTTAATTTTAATTTTGATTTTCAAATAGGTGATTGAGGCCCATTTTCTCTCTAACACAATTGTCTTGAGACGACTTGTGAAGGCTTAGGAGGCACTTTTTAACATGGTCATCAACCCAATTGGTCCATGTGGAGGCAATCTAACACTACAAGGGCAGAAAATATTAAGTAGATGACATTTGGTAGAATCGTGTTGAACATCCCCTCAATTTCACTGAGCCCATATTAAGTATGATCCTTTATACTGACATGGATAGGCCTTGTTTGGGACAAATATATGATGGCCTC
The DNA here is from genome assembly GCA_007258455.2 of Sequoia sempervirens. Lineage (NCBI taxonomy): Eukaryota > Viridiplantae > Streptophyta > Pinopsida > Cupressales > Cupressaceae > Sequoia > Sequoia sempervirens. The sequence continues at coordinate 493 of VDFB02176461.1, forward strand.
GACTAAAAGATTGAGAAGATGAAAGCCATCACAAATGGAAAAGAGCAAGACTTTGAAGACAATTTATAAATATAAAGAATGCTACAATAACATAGAAATAGAAAAAAAAATAACATTTATGGTTTATAATTAAACTAATATAAAAAATCTAGCGTTTGCAACTATAAAACTAAAAAAATTACAAAAACACCTAAGGTTTGTTCAACAAAAAAATTGAACACACCTTTGGTTTGTTCTTTGGTCCACTAAAACAAAATAGAAAAAAGAGAAATGGAACTTTTATTAAAAAAGACCAAAAAAACCTTCAAAATACAAACTTGCCTCTTAAATCTTACTTGAAATCAATGGTGAGCTCTTCCTAATCCTTTGTAGACTCCTCTAGATGCACCAAAAGTAGCTACAAACCTTCCTAGATGTGACTCAACCACTGATTTTTGCTCAATCTCCTTGCTGGTTTCCCTTTGACACAATTCAATTTTGGCTCAAAACTCTCCTTTTTCCTTCTCCTTTGGCTTGAAAATAAAATGAAGTTGCTCTTAGGTTGTAGGAGACAAATATAAGACACTTTGTTTTAAGTGAATTTCTTTTTTTTCTTTATTTTTTATAATTTTCACTTACCCAACCACAGTCGAGTTTTTCACATGGGACTTGCTGATTCTATAGAGTCTGACAAGTACCCAGCTGCCAAGTCTCCCAAACCCATTCAAGGTCACGTGCCTTGCGACTTCTCTAGTAACCTTGAGATATTTGCTTTTATGGTTTTCAATTTGACAACTATTTGACAAATAAAGATGGATTTTGTTAGATATTCAAAGTCCAATTAAGGCCTTTCCATGTGTTTCTTTATATATATCTACCTTCCATTAGTTTCTTAGCTTTATATTGATTTTTAAAAGCAAAATGTATTCTATTAATTTTTATTTCTTATAAAACATGCATACATACTACAAGCAATGCAGATGATAAGAATGCCTATCATTCCCTTACAACAACCCGATGACAATCTCCCTTTCGATCCAATATATTGTCTTTGCTGTTTTAACTTTACTTCGATTTGGCCATAAAGGGATATGCTTAAGCATAAGCCATAGTAGAAAACTTACTAAAAGAAGGGAAGACCACCCCAACCCAACCCAACCCAAGGAAGAAAGTATGTTGAGATCTAGGCGGTGCAAAGCTGCTCTTCAAGATAAAACCAATCAATCATGCACCAAATTTTTCACAATTACAAGCTTCAGTTAACTCTAACCATCTCTTAGCTTGTGAAACAAGTTTAACTGTATTATAGTTTTATGGACTTTGGGATATGCTTTGGGCATTTCCCTCTCTATTTGTCTTTGTACCTTATCCTGTCATGTCCTTCACTCCCACTGTAAACTTTTCAAATCAAATATGCAATGTAATGATACCATCGACGACAATAATGCAATCTATGTGTGGAGACACTTTAGTAATTTTTCCTCCTGTATGCAAGAACTTATGACTCTGAACTTGGAAATCAATAGATTTCTAAGTAGTTCATAGGTGACATGTCATATTATATTGCAATTTAATTAAAAAAGTGTCAATGACCTCTACGATTACAATTATCATATCTCCTACCTCCAAAGAAAATATCTACCTTGTTATTGAACATGTAAGTCAAAGATCATCAATCGTGGAACATATAAAACAGATAAGGTGTCCATAGGTACCACACCATATCCTATTGCTTTCAATTAATGATCGGTCAATGACCTCTAAGATGACAATTGCTGCATACCCTAGCTCAAAATATAAATCTACCTCCTTCTATTGAAACTTTTATTTCAGAATGCAATGCCAGTTTAAAAACCATCAATCATGAAACATAGAAAGCACATAAGTACAAACCAACATACCTGTATTTGCTTCTCCAGAATCTTGTTTGGCAGATCTTTCCAAATTTCTCCTGCAATAGGAACTTGTGCAGGAACGTCTTCTTGATTTAAATAATCCCATTCTGCTTTCAAGTAGCTACAAAGAAAAAATAAATATGTTAGGTATATGCGTCAAAATACTTAAAGCATAATTTTCCTATAGCAAATTCTTTCTAAATAACAAAGCCAGTGGTGTAGTTTTGGAATGAGGATTCATTACCACAGAAGAGTTTGAAAAACCTGGCAAAATCAAGGCATAAGTAACCTTCCTCTTTTTCTCATTTCATCAATGCAGGAAGGCATAGCCAGCACAATGGGTATTTAGTGCGTGTTGCATAGCTCTTAGAATCAATTAGCTTTAGTAGATTATTCTGTTTGACAATTGCATACCTAATAATGAATTTATTTTAAAAGGGTATCACCAAAACTAGTTGATAGTAATTAGTATTATAAATAAGTAATAAAATATTCCATTTTACAAATCCATAGTTGTTATCTGTTTCCCATTGCTCTCTATCGTATTCATGTTTTTACTTCTGTATATTGTTTTATGCTGAAATATTTAATAAGCTCTCAAGAAAAAGTTACAGCTGATGAATGTCATCATTGTAGAAACCGATATGGCAGCGGGAGAAAGTTAGAAGTTGGAATACATAGCAATTTAGAGTGTTGGAATAGTGATTCAAACCAACAAAGCAAAAGGGAAAGGCCAATACAATGGAAATTCAGAGATGTAAGAAGATATGCAATGTTGTCGAGGAAGAAATGTGCGGCTGATATCTATATCAGCTAAATAATTGTATCAGAAACTTAAGTAGCCATATTATCTACTCAACCTGGACAACTTGAGATATAATAGGAAGGAGCATTTGATAGGGTTGAAAGAAACTGCAGTTCCCATGAAGGATGTGAGATTGAGAGTTTATGCTTGAAAAGGAAATAAGTTGCTTCAACTGGTTCACTGTCCAAACAAGTGGAAAACAATAGAACATACTTCTAGACTGTTTGAAAAAAAGCATGAAGTCAGAGTCATCAATGATTTCAAAGCCAGCAAGGTCCATTTGTAAAAGGAACTAATATCCAACTACACATTGTTCAACCTAGGAGTATTCTTGGAAAGCGAATGTTATAATGATAGAAAAACCTTACCAGAATCCTTCCCTAAACATTAGAAGACTATTCCCATTAAACGGTATGAAAAAGCTATATGTTGCTTGGACTAGTTCACTGTCCAAACAAGCAGAAAACAACAGAACCTTCTATACTATTAGAAAAAGAGCATGAAGTCAAAGTCATCAATGATTTCAGAGCCAGCAAGGCTTGGTGATGAAATGCACACTATCCAACTACACATGTTCGACCTACGAGTATTACTTGAAAGCGAATGGCATAATGATGACAAGATCTAACCAGAATACTTCCCTAAAACATTGGAAAGTTATCCCATTAAATGGCATGATCAAGTGAAGTTTAATGAAGAAGATACGTGGGAGAAAATACAAACAATGATTAATTAAAATTCATAAACTGATTCATGGATGCTTAAATAGTGAACAAACTAATGAATCTAGGCTGGCTAGACTCTAGAAAGTTCCCTTGGCTGGCTCTTGTCATTTCTCCTATTCAAGTTGTATTGAAGATAAACAAGATGATAATGATAAAGATGGTAATGATGGTTGGGACCCTCCCATGGACACTTTGGACCCTGCTGATGTATTGAGTAAACTAGATGATTGGGACCCACCTCCTCCTCCCACAGCTCTCTCTCTCTCTCTCTCTCTTGCCGAATAGCAGCTTATTGTAATTGTGTTATTGTGTTTTGTTCCAGGCTGCTTCCCTGTTTGGACTTTTGAGGTGTAAGTAATTTCACCCACCCTTTTTTTGTGAATGTGTAACACTATTTTATAAATGGTAATATTGACACCATTCATTAAAAAAAATCATTAAAACATTATAATCGGACAATGCTAAATTTGTCAAATGTGATTGGATGAGAATTTGAAACAAAATATTTTGTAAATAGCCTACACAAACTATTGAAGGAAATTTAATAAAAACAGTAACCTCAAAATACCATGTCACATATTAAAGAATGTTGGATGTACAACAAGAACAGTACTTGGAAAGACAAACTAAAGAATCAGAAAAAAGATGAATCCAAACTCGAAGAGATAATCAAATTACCACAATGTATGTTAAAAAATCCAAAGTCGAAAATTGAGAAAAGTGGCATATGTTGTTTAAAGTGCCCTACTGAGATATGATGAATGTCCATCGAAACATTGTGTGATTTGTAATGTAAAGAAACACATTAATCAAATGTTTGTTTAAGATGAAGAATAGTAAGGACAAGCATTATATGATAGCAAATCATTTGCCTTCAACCGGAGGGTGCTGCAACCAAATAAACTAGAGTTCATCAAGCAATAGTAGTATTTGGAACAGAAGTTCAAGGATGCCACTAATGCTAGTTAACAAAGGCAGACCCTTTATATACTGCAGAAAATATAATAAGCAGATACACACTGCAAAAGAATGTCAGAATGCACTGGTTCAAATTTCATAATTGTGCATAGAATATGGTTCGATTAATCGTGTGACAATGACTGTCCTAAAATGGAATCAGCAAACATCGCCGAAATTGATAGTAATGAACAAGACAATTATCTGTTGACGATCACGAGGGCAGCCAAAAAGTAGAGCAGATACATTGGTAGAGAAAACATGATACAAGATGCAATCTAAGTTGTCAAGACTGAAGGGCAATAACATTCAGTCACATGATATGGATTGGTCTAGGGGGACACACCACTACAGCTAGTGTATGATATAAGAATGGGTAGGCCAATAGTCAAGCAAAAAGACAACTGAATTTCACACTGTAGAAAATCCATTACAGCAGTTAGAATATCTAATATATATAATGGTAACAGTCACAATAAATTGGTCATGGAATCTTTACTAAAATAGAATCAGCAAAAATTGTTGAAATTGGTAGTGATGAACAAGACAATTATTCGTTGACAATCACGAGGGTAGCCAAACAGTAGAATAGATACATTGGTAGAGAAAACATGATACAAGACACATTCTAAGTTGTCAAGACTGAAAGGCAATAACATTCAGTCAAATGATATGGATTGATCTAGGGGGACACACCACTACAGCTAGTGTGCAATATCCCACCCTAATCGGAGATATTAGCTAACTTATTTCTGCCCTTCCTTTTTGTTTCAGTTTTAAAGTTTTCGAAGATATTGCCAAATAATGCACAAAATACCAAACAAATGCAAATAGAGAAATGCCGAAAGCAAATATATGAAATGATCAACTCTGATTATTTATTGTATTGAACTTACAATAAGATCATACCCGGATAACAACTTCTGATCAGCAAGTAAACCCTTGAAAACTTCTGAAATTCTTCTCCAATGAAGCACAAATGTGACCTCCGTATGAAGCCACCAATTAGCAAACCTCAGATGATCTTTCACACCCTCGGTAAGCTCGATACAAGAAGCAGCTACGCTCTCCAAGATCGTTGCAGCTCAAAATCCTAGGTCTCCACCTCCAGAATGCAAAGCACAAAGCCAATTTGATAAATGATCAAAAATCATTACATTTGCTTTTTCACATGCTTTTATACCCTCTCCAAGATGGCACGATTCCCAATGTGCTTTTTAATCATTAAAAAATATCATAAATATATTTGCTTTTGCACTTTATAATATTACTCGTGCCCAAACTAGTGCTTTTATAATTTGACTTTATAATATTAAATGCGCCTTAATTATAAAGTCAATACAAGTCATTAATATAAGCACTTTAATAATTAATTATTTATTATTAAAGTATAACTTTAATAATAAATAAACACCTTAACTCCATTAATGAATCTCATTTATTAATTATGACTTAGCCACCAGCTAACCCACTGCTCTCTCTGCCCATCAGGATGCCTTACTATAAATAGTAAGGAACAACTCATGGACTTACTACAAATAGTAAGCATGTATAAATGAAGCCAAAAACCTCGGAATAGCTTATCCTCAGAATATACCAACAATCTGGAGAGGTAAACACTGTCAACTGCCACCTGAAGAGCTCATTAACACCCAACTGGACCCTCTAATCACTGAACACTAGCCTATGAGGTTCACATGATAGGCTAATCCACTGAACTCTGATGCTCACAAAAATGGGAACATTACATAGTGTATGAAATAAGAATAGGTAGGCCAATAATAAAGCAAAAAGACAACTGAATTTCATACTGAAGAAAATCCATTACAGCAGTTAGAATATCTAATAAATACTACAACGATAACACTCCCGACAAATTGGTCATGGAACCTTTAACACAGTTAAGCTCAGGCACAAAGCTAGCGGAAACAACAAAGGCTGAAGATAGCGTTATTCATACTAAGGAAAGATGGTCCACCAAAATGTAACCATTGAAATTAAAAAATATGGTTCTTTCAATTGCATTGATAGATGAAGGGTATAGAGTATATGCTTCTGGAAAAGTGTGGAAGAAATTAGGTAATCCAGTATAATGTATTGATTCCAGTTGATTTCTCTTTGAAATTACTGAATTAGGAGAGAACAACTATTAGAAGTATTGTCATTGATGTCAAATGCCACAAATCGTGCAGATATGCCAAAGCAAGATATGAAGAACACGATTTGAAGAGTTTCTGACTTATGCTCAGATTTGAAGATCTTTTAATATAGATCAAGTGTTCGGTTGAATCAGTTCAGATTGATATAAATATCTTCCAGCTTCTTTTAGACCGATATAGCTGATATGTTGTATTAAGTTCAAATGTCCTCCAGATTTTTTCAGATCGATACAGCTGACATGTATTAAGCTCGAATATCTTTAACATACGTTTTGAAAAAGAACGAGTATATTAAAGTGCGGCTGTTAAAGTAAAAATACATGATTAAGATAAAAGTGTGCAAAAGAATGGAATTTTCCTTCACTAAGGCATTTTGCTAAATGTCTGCTTAACCTTGTTAAAGTGATGTCAGGAAGGTGATTTTTGGGCTTTTTGAATATGGAGCTTATGTCAATTTCATTCAAGTCTGATACTGAAAAAATTTTGAGAAAAGTGAAAATCTAAGGAAAATGCGTCAAATTTTTCGAACTCTGGAGAGGGGAGCACCTTTTCAAAAGGCTTATCTTTAGGGGCTCAAATCGTTTTTAGGTAACATTTTCCGACATCATGTCAACATAGCGAGCTATCAAGCCTATCAAGCAGAATGGTTTAAGCTCAACGGATATTCAGCAAAAAATGAGAAAACACAAAAATGGATCTTTCCTGAGGGAAAAAGAGCTTTTGAGAAAGGCCCATCTTTGAAGGTTAAATAGAAGGTTTTGACTAAATGCCACCGATGTTTGTCTCACATCTGCTCAAACTTCGAAATGCATTCAGTCATGGGTGAATCTAGTTGCTGAGTTACTTGAGCCCGGGAGGTCAAACAAGGTTAAATCTTGGTCAAAATATCAAGGAAAAGCAAAAGAGCACATTTTCAAAAAGGCACTTGAGCTTTTGGAGCCTTTAATGCCTTCTTTTTGGTGATCTCAGGTTTTCATCCCGTCCGTGTTGCATTCATCTCTCTGTTGCCTGTCTCCATCAAGTTAGAAGTTGACTTGTCAGCTTGTAGTCGAAGTTTTAGTGATATTTTGGCCAGTTGAAAAAAATCTTTGGAGTAAAAAGAGCACCTTTTCAAAAAGGTGCCCTTGTTTTCAACCTTCAAATGTTGGAATTTGAAGAAATGATGTCTTGGAACTATCATGTGGAATGAAGTCAACTCCGCAGTGATCCAGTTATCCAGTCCTGAAACTTTGTCAAACAGAAGTTATGGAGGATTCAGTTTTCCCTTCGTATGAGATGAAGATGGAGAAAATTTGGCTAAGTCTGAAAAAAAGCGCAGCTTTTGCAAAGGGCGCTTGGATTTTTGAGCCCTCAGATCTTAGTTTCATGGTCTGCAGTCTCAAGGAGTCTTTTGATCAGTTTTTGTCTTGCTCTGCAATGCAACTGTCAGCCAGTTAATTGGTGAGGTCAATCAACCAGTGTCAGGGATTGAACAAAGGCCCAGGAGAAGTTCAAAATTCAGTTTTCATGAAAAATGGTTAAGTCTGGAGAAAAACGCCAAAAGTCAAAGTTGGTTTTTCAAACTTAAAATCACATGTGCGCCTAAAAGAGGAATTTTAATTATTATTTGAATATTTGAATTTCGACTTCCAGTTGAAGAGAACGATTTCTGGGTTGTCATCTCCAGTTGACATCTTTGCATGTCAAGTGCTTTTTCAGTGTTGCATGTTGAGTTAACTGATTTGCATGTTGAGTTAACTGACTTTGCATGTTGAGTTATTATTTTGCATGTCCACTTAACTGAAGTGCATGTTGAAAACTCAACTAAAGCTTGAATGCATGGCGCATATTTGGATTTTTGTAAAGTCTTTGAAGATGGCGCTTTAATTAGGATTTTCAACTGAAGTCTCTAAAGATGACGCCTTAGTTAGGATTTTTAACTAAAGTTTCTAAGCATGGATTTTCAATTGAAAAGCATGGCACCATAGTTTGGATTTTTCAACTGAAGTCTTAAAGATGGCGACTTTTAGTATCAAAGATGGCGCCCTATTTAGGGCATTTTTAGTTTTCAATTAACTGTTTTTAGGCGTAGATTTTTTAGGTCCAATCACAAGCCAAGCGCCATTTTTACGTTTGCATGCATTTATCACAATTTTGGTGATGAAAGTCTATTTATTTAGACTTAGGCGTCCATTATTCTTCATCCCAAGCTAAGAGAAATACGTTTTTCTTCAGCAAACAATGATTTGAGGTGCTACAGGTGTCAGATTTCAGTGTTCTTTGTAGCAACGGATTCAGTTTGTTCAAAAGAAGAATATTCCAGACTTTGTTTTCAATTTGCATGCAGGTTACATCAAATTCAAGTCAGAGATAGGCGAATTCTACAGAAGCAGAACAAATAAAACCTTCTTTCTTTTGTCTTATTTCTTCTATTTCTCATCTTAAGTACTTTCTACGCATGTCAAAGAAAATCAGCAAATTTTCAGAATTTGATCATCTGGGTTCGCATACTTTAGCATCAGCAGCAAAACCCATGTCTTAGATTTTTTTTTGAGAAAATTGCCCCATAGCTTTATTCTGAAGCTCTGTGCTTTTTTTCGAGAATCTCTTTGCATGTGGGCCAGAAACACATCTTTTTGAAAATTGAGCTATATGGGTTGTCTTAGAATTTAATTATACACAAAACCCACGTTTCAGAAAAAATTTCAAATTTTTTCTTGCCATAAGCTATTCAGCCTTTTCGGAAAGTTGTCCGAATATATTCAACTTCACAGTCGAAAGTCTTCATTTTCAAAATGCAGTTCAATCTCATAGATTATAAAACCAAATCAGTCCTTATACATGATTTTGTTAAAACTTCAGACACAGACTTAGGTCATGTCTATCCAGTGGTTAACCTAAGCAGTTTGGAGGGTGTTAACAGCAATTCATTGAGGAATCTTGAACGTTCCAAGTTGCTGGGAGCAGCATCTATTCCCGTCACCGTTTTCAATCTCGAGTTTGTTCTTGCTTGCATCAAGCATTACGACTCGTCTTCACGACAAATCAGATCAGCTGATGGGAGAGTCATCTGCAGTCTTAAGACAAAGGATGTAGAGAAATGCTTTGCTATTCCTTCTCGTTCAGATAATTTCACTGTGGTTATTGAGGCCTGTGAGAAGATATGGGATGGAGATCAAGAATATTGGAAGACTAACATTACCTAAAAGGTTGGTCGTCATATGAAATCAGGGAGCCGAGTTGTTGTTTGATAACTCTACTAAATCGAGTTACAGGTCAAGAAGATGCTAGTACTTTCCGACCATGGATGTTTTACATCATTTCCAAGATCCTTGATGGCACAGAACATTTTGACTAGGCTATGTTGATCAACGATTACCTACATCAACAGATTACTGGATTTCTCAAGTTTCATGAGTTTCACATGGTGTCTTACTTGGTCTACTTAGTTGCATCTCAAGGCAGCTATAGACACCTAAAAACTAACAGGACTCTTGGTGTTCAACGTGTTCAACGTGTTCACGAGTACTATTCTCAGTTGGAATTTTCTAAAGCTGAACAAGATTTCCGAGCAGTGAATGATCACTTTTCCATGAAGACAGTCAGAGATCTTGACAATGAAATGCACATCCGGATTTTTGCGGAGGCAAAATCAGCGATGGAGACTTGGACGGATTGGTTTATCCAATTCCCTACTTTCACAAATATCTGGGTTTATGGATACGTTGGAG
>VDFB02176462.1:0-21850 GCA_007258455.2 Sequoia sempervirens
GTAATAACCCTCCTAGTTTCTAGTTGGACTCAGTAGTGTTGTGTTTTGTTTTGATGCTCTGATACTATGATGATACTGTTATTGTTTGATGTGGTTAGTCAGATACTATGATGACACTGTTATTGTTTGATATGGTTAGTTTAGATGCTAGATGATGTTATTTCATTTTGGACTTGATTACTTTATATGACATTATGGTTGATTATATATATCAGTTGATTTTCTGAATTATGATATGATGCAGTGATTTAATTTAATATGTTATGAGATGATTATTAGTTAGAAATGTAATTCATGGATTATGTTATAATTGTTAGAATAGGTGTGACGAAGGACAATATAGCATCACTCGTTCGCGAGTGCCCTGTTATGTTGCGATTCCTTCTCACAATACAATATCTTGATTTAATGCTTTGATATATATGTATATATGCACATGTACACAACTTCATTTGTATGCAGGATTGCAGGTATAAGTCTCGATTCCACCTGCTTCGGCAGGACAGGGCGAGCACCAAATAACCCAACGGATAAATGTTGATACAGAGGTGACGATGAAGTCCTCCCGTTCCATGATGTCAGGTCGTCTCATTTGTGTGGTATAGTTGATTTTGTGTAATTGTCATCATTGTCTATTGTGTTATGTGTTTTGTCTTATTTTATTTATGAGGGCATTTATAGTTATGATTTATCTTAATGATTGCAATAAATTATTCTTTTAATGTTGGATTTAATGGAATTTAAATATTTAAATAATTTAATTATTTTGAAAATCATATATTGTAATTAAATAATAATTAAATATTAAATATGGCTTAATTAATTTAATCAAGTAAATTGGTGGTGGATAATTATGAGAATAATTTATTTAAAATAAATATGTAATGTGAGGTGCAAGAAAAGTTGTAAAACAGGAATTAAAGCAATAAAAGAATAAAAGAATAAAAAAGACAGTGTGAGCCAATAGGAATGGAGAGTTGGGAAAAAGCTAGTTTTAAAGAATTGATTTTCTTTTAATTTTGGATTTTTGGAGAGATTTGAAGGGTTGAGCAATATTTTTATTTAATTATGAATTTTTGAGAAGTTCACACACACACAGACAGAGAAGATCAGAAAGTTGAAGTTGCTCAAGGGATTGTGAGTTCGTCTGGACTAAGAATTGGAAATCAAGCTCGAGGGCATCAGAGTCAAGCAGGCATCTTCAAATTTGCGTTGGACTCCAGGTTCATCTCGTACCCTTTCTATTCTCTGTTTATTTCTGAAAAGAAAAATAGATCTTATTAAAAATAATTTTTGTGAACATAGAGAACTTCTGTTGAAAACTGAAACTAGAGCAAATTATTAGATTAGAAAACAAAGAAAATCATAGAAATTATACTATTCAAATTTTTTCAAATCAAGAACCCCGATCTTCTGAAACATACCATGTATCAAAATAGGTTTTTTTTTGAAAAGAAAAATGATTCAGAAATTGAAGAAAATAAAATTTGGGGTTTTCTCAATATGTTAAAAATTATGATGGACTTATTTGTTTTCTGTATTCACTCTCTAGGTTTTAATGCAAATGAGTATATACACATAATATATATATATTCTTTCATGCATATATATATATATATATATATATATATATGTATAAATATTACATTTATCTTCTGTATTTTTAGTCAAGGTATTTTACTCTGTCAATTACTTTTATCTTCTGTATTTTAGCCAGGGTATTTATCCTGTTATTACTTTTATCTTCTGGATATATATATATATATAAAATTTTTATATTGCTTATATAAATATGCGTCGGCCGTCGGCCGTACGCTTGTCTTATAAATAAAATTTTATTGTTTGAAATCGAAAATTTTCGTTTGTAATTGTCAAAAATCAAAATTATTATGATTATATGGGTTTTTGTTTTTATTAATTTCGTTTACCGAAATTTTGTTTGGAAAACAAAATTAAAATAAAAATAAAATTATTTCCCTATGAGAGGGAGGAGACGAAGGGCGGCGAGCCGTACCCACAAGCCTGCCCTATAGGACTATCTGCCCGCAGCGGAGTCTTAGGCTAGGTCTTGTGACAATCTTAATAATGGCTGATGTCTTGTGAGTCACTAAAGAGTACCAGCGAGCTGTGATCAGGGAGCCTCTGACCCTTTATAAAAAGTTTTAAATGTTTAAATTTTTTTGTTTTGTTTTAATTTTTATTTATATATATATATATATATATATTTATTTATTTTAACATGTTTTTTTTTAATTTCATTTTTTTAATATAATTATAATGTGTTTTGTTTTAAAATATATATATATGTTTATATATAAAATTATAATCATTTTTTTTATTCAATATTATTTAATTTAAAATGGATTATAATTATTTAATGATATTTTATTATATTTTGGGAATATAATTTTGTATAGGAATTGAATAATCCATGTTGTTTATATTGATATGTTCTTAAGGGCACTGTTTAGTTAAACAAATTTGTTAGGCAAGAATTAGCCTTTAACTGGGATTGTGCATCTTGTTGAGACAATTTTATGTGATTACAAAATCGGAATTGAAATCAAACTTAATGGTACAACCTTGTAAATGTGATCTGAATCTTCTTTTATGTTATGTTTCTCTTTGTTTAGTGTTGTCGATGTGGGAACCGTTTTGATCTGTGAAAATCTTGTCCCAGAGGCTTGTGATTTTAAAATGTATTTACTTGTTTATGCTTTTGAGCGTTTTTGGGGTTATGTTAGGAAGGGTTGGACGGGTTTGCAATGTTGTTGATTATGTGCAGTCACGAGATGGGTAATGCCTCGTGTGTTGGATTTTGGTTTTATGATTTATATGTGTTAGTCCAACCCTTGCCTGCTTTGAGATATGTTAGGGGTCATAGGAGGGAGAGTGGCTCTTCGTGGGCGCCGGCGCCTCGGATGAGGAAGGGCCAGGATAACCCTCGAAAGAGTAGTAAACAAGTGATAACCTAAACAATAGATTTAGGGGGTTGGGTAGTTTAAACACACAAGATAATAAAACTTTGGATTCCTCGGCTATGCATTAGGGCTACCTTAGACTAGTGATAGACTGAGAAGGCCGTGGTTGGCATAGTCATAGTCTTGTCTTCACGAGAGACTATTGGCTCCGCATTAGCTACCCTATGGTGCCAGCGCCTCAGTTAGGAGGAAGGGCCAGGATAATCCCATGAGAGCTATGCGATGACACTCTCCACTTGACACCCTTGTGCTTTGTGTTGTTGCCTCTGGATGTTATCTCTTTATGATGTTTCTTTGAATTCTTGTGAATTGATTCTTGATTTTTTAAGTGATAGTACTTCATGTTATCGTGATGAGTTCTTGGCTTAATCTTGTCATGTGATTTGTGAAATTTGATGGTTGTTCATTATAAGCTTTGAGTTGTACTTGCTTTATATCATATTGTGGTTGAGTCGGTTGACATTCATGGTCGGGTTCACTTCCTCATCACCTCTGAGCACGGGGGGTGAGTTACTTGTAATTCACATGGTTGGGTGGAACGTGCTCCGCACCCGTTGGGTTCCCCATCAGCGTCTTGTCTTCTCAGCTTTCCGCAGTGCAGATGTTCCAGTGATCAGTTGTACTTCATATTCATTATTCTTGTATCAATCCCCATGTTGGGAAATTCAATGTAACTCATGTATCAAAGAAAATTGTAATGTAATATTATTTCAATGATGTAATAGTTAGGTTTGATTTGGATCTTGTTAAAAGGTTTATCATGGATGTAATTATGCGATGTTATCATACTCGCATCATGGCTATCAGTGGTATCATTGTATATGGTTTTCATAAATTAAATGGTTAAGTTGTTTTCGTTATCTTTATTTTGTTTTGTGGTTGCAATGTAACCTCGCGTGCCCCAGAGAACCAAGTGTATTAATGTTATGTGTTATGCTATGTGATTTTGGTTTAATGTTGTTACATGTTACTTTTATTATTTAAAAAAAAAAAAATTATCCGCATTATGTGTGTGTTCTCTGGGGTTTTACACGAGCGTTCCATGGGCCTTCGAGGATTGAACTAAATCCACTCTTTTCCTATTAATGCAGAATTCCCTTTTAGGTTGTATTTGCTCCATATCTTTCAAGAAGGATAGGCTCTTTGTAGTCATGTTTGTGAAGAATTTATTCACCATGTTTGTTGCAAGTAAAATCATTGTCAACAGGTAGGAGACAAGGATAGGGTAGTGGATAGGGGATGGGGTACCAACACCCTCCTCAATAGCCTAGTTGAGATGGATAGGATGGCCACGATCACATAGATGGTCATGATGGGAAGGTGCCCATAGATGGGCACCAACAACAGCATGATGGACAAGTGTTGGGGCATCATCTGTTAGGACCACCACCATGCCAAGATCAATGGTAGGGTCAAGGTCTAGACCCCAGGGATGCATAGATTGTAGAACTTACAACAAAGAGGGACTAGCTGAGGTAGTAGGTCTAGCAGTTGATGGCATAGGTGTAAGTTGTTATAGGTGAGAGAGACTAGGACCGTCAACAATTCCAACAACTTACCATCTAGCTTTCCCAAGAGACTGGGTAGAGACAAAAACTAAAGGCCATTGTCATGCATACATAGGGTCAAGGCATAGTTCCAACTTAGATGTATGAGAATGTGATGGAAGAGACCTCGTATTACCATAATTTGTACCATAGGGTAGTACCCATAGAGCGGCAACATCCAGACTTCTCACATAAGAGTGGAGTAGCACCGAGTAACTCGGGTGGTCCCTCAATTAAGCAACCTTCAGGGAGCCACTGATGAGACCCATTGCAACATGATAATCACTAGATCTGAGGACAACCTCACACTTTAGTAGTCATTTTTAGATGTACATCCTTGATATATATATATATATATATATGCATTCATCAACTAATTTTTGATAGCCTCTTGTATATCTATTTTTGATGATATTGACACATTAATTCTAACTTTGTATCATGACATTCACATTTTTAGATATATATGAGATGTCCTAATTCAGTTATGATATGATGTGCCATAATTTTGATGACAGTGATGTTTCATTTTATTTCATGCTTTATGTTCATGTATGGATGCACATGTTATGGATGGATGCAGATGTTTATTATATGGATGTATTTCTTTATTTATGCACTATGATGTGATGTGATATATGATTCATGATGCAATTTTTATATGATATGCAATGTATGATTTATGTTATGGATGCAACATGATGGATGGTTTATTCTCTTTTCTAGTATCTTTTTATATGACATTTTATGAAATCTAGGTGCTCTTCTTTTACATATTTCCCATACAATGAATTCATGCTTATAATATGCTAATGATTATGGCATAATTATGATATGATTTTGTGGATGTGGGATGAATGCATTATGATTTTGTTGAATTTCATGATACCATATTACTATGGAAAGAAGATAGAAGAATAAGATGAATGGATTAACCATTGATTTTGAGATTGATTCAGAAGTCCAACAAGTCTATGAGTCTCCAAGACTTTACTAGATATGGTGACAAGATTGACGATATGCTCATTTTAGGGATTGGGATACTTCATCATTCCTTATTGTTGATATAACACATAGATACGATGCATCATGGTATTGATAAATAGGATGCCATTGTATCTAGTGTGATGGACTTTGACTCTGCAAACAAATAGGATAATGCTTGCTCACACCTAGACATATATAATCCTCATCAAAATGTAGTTTATAAGTTTATAAATTTTTAGACCAAAGCATACACAATGGTCAAAAATCTATTCAAAATGACCTCCCTACACACAACAGAGCAAGTATTCACCAAAGTTATTTTAGAAGAATATCCCATAAGCATAGAAACAAAAGATAATGATTGATGGCCCATTCCTTTCTCTCTAAATTTATTTCATTAGACATCATTGAGAGGTCCTCAGAAGAAAAGATAAAAAATAAATAACCAATGGTATCTATATCTCTTTCCAAAGTAACATAGCTAAGGTGATTTCTGACAATGATATCCATTATAGGAAGGATACATCCTAGGACATGTTTATCAAATGTTTTGACTAACACTGATTATTTGATAGGTCATTGATATAAATGTTACCAAATTTTTTACTCATGATCTAGAAATTAAAATTTAGGTTCATACTTTATGAATTGCTAAACTTGTTTCCACTTGTTTTACCAAAGTTTCATGATGACGCTTGATTTTATTATGAATGAAATTTTATTGTGGGTGAAAGTGAAATGGGATGGATGGTTTTTGGCTTTTTACAATATTTTAATGTTTTTAACATTTTCTAATGTTTTGAGTTTTTTTTTGTTCTTTTTTAATGTTTATGTAATTTTTTTAGGTTTTCACTTGGTTGTGTGAGGCTATGTAGGATTTTTTATTATTTTCTAATGTTTTGGATTTTCAAGTTTTCCAATGTTTGTGTTTTTTGTGTTTTGACCAAGACCTAAGAGGGACTAATGTAGGGCCTTGGGGGCTTATCAAATATTACCCTTTCCTATGTTATACACGCAGAGACCACATAGTTTGTTTGACTCTAACCAATAACTATTTATTGATGATATATGAAGACGATGGATTGTCAGTTTATTATGACAAACTCCTAAAGACTGGCCTAGTGCATCTCAGGGGTACATCAGTAATGGCCTTGCCTATGTTCAAGCTCAAAGACTCATAGTTCAACATGGTAATGTTTTTTATTTTTTTATGTTTTGACTTGTTTAGGGATTTTGATGTGTTTTGGATGTTTTATATTTATAACTATAGTGATGGAAAAAGTATCCCTTTTCCTCACTTAATTTTGGAATAATTGAAAAAATGAGCTAAGTGATGCCTTAACTTGGTGTTATAATATGTCTTTTTTTTCGCATTAAGTTTTTGGTTCTATTTTGCATCCACAAGCCTTATTAAATGTATTTTTCTAAGGATAACCTTGACACTTAATAAATAGAAAATCATAATTTAATATTTGAGGTTATGTGTTCCAAATCTAGTGATTTGGGACTCATACACCACCTTAGGTGTATGGATCCCACCTACGTCTTGGGACCTTATTTTAAATATTTCATTGAACTTAACACTTATCAAAGTTTGTGTCCAAATTTTTAGCCATTGGGACTCATACACGCAACCTGGTGTATAAGTCCCACTTTAACTTGGACCTATTTTAAATTAAATTCTTGGAAATATTTTATTATCCTAGATCCAATGTTGGCTTGTAATGTTGTAATTTCACAAAAATTTGGCATAAACAAGTATAAATACAAGGTTATTTCACATAATCCCACCTAAGCAATCTTATGAAGCATCCTAACATTTTATCTAAGAAATTTCATGAGATCAAGAGCATTCAAGATTTGATTATCAAAAATTTGGAGTAGCATTCAAGATTCAAGCATCATTTCAAAGTCTTCATGCATCATGTGTGTTTGTGAGCTAACATTTGTGATGTCTATTTTCATGATTCAAGCAAGCATTCAAAGACATTATCTCATATCAAGATCAAGATTCAAGATCCACATCTATTAAAGCCATTTATTTCACACAAGTTTGTCACCTTTATTTAAAGGGTTTTATGAGTTACAACATTACATTTGTTCATTCATCATTCCTTCATGCTATTTCATCTCATTTCAAGGTTTAATTAACAATATAGCATTTGACCAAGGAAAACCCCTATTCCCTAACACAACAACATTTTTCTCTCTTCATGTGTGTTTGTAGATCTAGGTGAATTGGAGCTTGAAGATCCTTTGAAGAAAAGTTTGCAAAAATTTTCAAAGTTTTCAAGAATTTTTCATCTTCATGGAAACTCACCTATAGGCCAAAATTCAAACTTTCAGACTTGAAGAATTGGACAAGATGAAAGCTACAAAAGATCACTAGATGCTACAGAAATATCATTCAAACCCTAATACTAGGACTAAATCACTCCTCTAGGTGTATGATTCCTAGTGCAACCCTTTTTCCAATTTTCTATAGATCCTAATCAATCACAAGAAGATTCCAAATTCTGCCCAGATTCTTCTAGCAGGAATAAATCACCTATCTTGGTGTATTAGTCCCAGTGCACTTCCAAAAGTAGAATATTAGGGATATAGAACTTTCTTTGACTCCATCATTCTTTTAGGAACCCTTTTGTTTCATTCTCTTTTATCAATTTTATTTCATTCTCTTAAGTTTCTAGAGTTTGTGCATAGAGTTTGCATTTCTCCTTTAAAGCTTCATTTAATGGTGCACCCCCTATTAATCACAACCAAGGAAACCACCTAATTCCTTCCCTTAATTGAGTCACTTGTTTTAGGGATCTTGGTTTCCTAATGAACTAAACAGTGAAATAGGTCCCTAAGTTCCATCTCCCAAAAGGTGGAACACCCTATTTCCTTTGGTTCATTTTGGTGAACCTAACCTTAGAACCCATGAATTTCTAATTTGGAGAAAATTGTAAGTCCTAGATCTAGCTTGCATTAACTTTGCATTATATTTACATTAGTTGAATTGTATTTAGGGCTTCTAAATATTGCATTAGTGAAAATTGCATATAGGTTGCATTTTTCATTTTGTGTCACTAAATTTTGTAGAAAATCTATCATTACAAATAGTCAAGTGAACATACAACCTAGAAACCCTAAAATCAACTCAAAATTTTTTGAATCTGGTTTGAAAACCCCAATCTAGGAATCATTCATCCACTTGGGAAATTTAGTCCTTGTATAGGTGTTTTTCCCAAATTTCTAGGTATTATGTGATATTTGTTTTTCACTATCTAAACCTTCTAGAAACACTAATTGGGACTCATTCACCTAGCTAGGTGATTTAGTCCTGAATCAGGTCTGAATCTACATTTTACAGCATTCAAATCTTTTCATTTATGTTTTTGGTTGTTACCTTTACATTACTATTTCAGTTTTCAGAATTACTATTATTGGAAATATTTTAATATTTGGTTCATTTCAAGTACATCTTTCAATTGTGGAAAAAATTAGATTACTACACTTTTGTTTCATTTCTAGCATTAGTTCATATTGGGATAAGATTAGATTACATTTGGCATTCATTAGAAAACAAGAAAGCCAAAAATATCACACAAAACAAAAAAAAGAACTAAATGGTGAATCCTAGACCCTTTAGTTGTGATAACTTTGACATGCTATTAATCCCTTGAGGACTTCATCTCACCTCTATATTCCACTAAAAATTTGATGCAAGAGGATGTGCAAATAGATAATCATTATAAACCTAATTGTTCTTCTCCTGATACCTCTCCTATTTGTGACGAGGGTATTTTGGTGTTAGAAGACCCAATCATTAAGTGTCATAATAATATTTTGTGTCCCTATTCTAATGCTACATGTGTCTCAACAAACACTAAGGTGGATGGCATAGATAATGTTAAGTTCACTTTAGATCCCCCCTCCTTAGAAGGATATTTAGGTAACTTGGTTGAGGTTATGACTACACAAATTAGGCCTCCTTTAATTAGTGAGCCTCCTCAATCACCTCCCAGCATAGAACAACCTAAACCATTACCTCTAAAATTTATCTCAAACATTATAAGGAAAATGTGTGGTAACAATGTTTCGCAGCAACCAAATTACAATATTGTTGCTCACACGTATAATATACAACAACAAACCATACCTACCATATTACCATTGCCTCAACCTATCTTTCCTATTTCTCCTAGTTTTCCTTCACATAGTGGAAAAGAGAATGATCTTGATAAGAAAATTTTTCATATAAACACCTACCTTTTTTCTTTAGCAAAAGTATCACTTGCACACCATAGGATGCTCCAAGAAATTTTCTAAAAGAATAACATGCATTTTTTTATGAAATTGTAGAAACTTCCTCTAATTGTATGCAAGTGACAAAGTTAAAAATCACATTCCCTAAACAAGAAATACCCTCACTTAAGACACAAAATAAGAATGAATCTTTGATTATAAAGGTGATTATTAATGAAATTGCAATTAGGCATACCCTTATAGACAAGAAAGTAGGTATTAATGTTTGTAGCATTGATCTCCTAGATAAAATCAATGTGGAAAAGAAGCTTATTCAACTCAATGATGTTAATATTTGTGACTTTGACAATGTTAATAGGAAACCATTAGGAATGATCACATTGCCTATTGAGGTCGAACCTATATTTTTTCCTACCCCTATCCATATCATGCCAAGACCTCTTTCATACAACCTTCTCCTAGGGAGGCCATTGGTTCATGCTATGAAAGGAGTCTCATCCACCCTTCACCATGTGATCAAATTCGAATACAACAAGATATACATGGTTGAAGCAGATGAAAAAGGTTATAAATCACTAGTTAAAAATGATCATAATACTTCCAACTCCCCTAATACTTTTATTCCAATCTCAAAAGTAGAACATATAAAAGTTGATGTTAATCCTAATTGCCTTCCACCTGCAACAAAAATCTTTAGTGACGATTTGGGATTGTTATATTTTATGCCTTGTTTCAACAAAGAATCCAAAATCTCACCCTCAAAATTGAAAGATTCATATACATTTTTTAGACACATTCTTTGGTGACAATTGGAATTCATTAGATTTTACGCCCTCCTTTATGGGAGATTATGAAATCTCACATTCTACACCTAAAAAAACTTGTGTTTCATGTGCTCAACTTGGTTCTATATCAACACCATCAGCCCATGGTGAAGATAGGAACCCTCCAACCCTCATCCCTCATGAGATGAAGATGCATAACTTTCAAAAATTGAAAAAGGATTTGTGTTCTTGTGAAGAATTCAAACCTTCTCTGAAGCATAAAACCCCCTTTTCTGAGTTGAAAGAATGTTGTGGTTTAGGATGCAAATCCCTTTCTAAGCATGGATACAATGAGAAGATGGAGCAAAACAATAGAAAACAAGTGAGTTCTCTACTATACCTTTTCAAGAAATATCTAGGTTTACCACCTCTATCACCATCTTCATATAAGGCTTTATCATCTATTGTGTGTATGACAACTTGTGCTAAGAAATAAATATCCCTTATTGTTGATCAAGAGAGTATCTTGTCGAGACTCCTCCAAGATCACTTTATATCTCTCCATCCAAGAACATGAAATAAATGGTACACCAAGATTTCATTTTGCACATATCATAGAGTTCATGGTCATTCTACTAATGAATGTAAGGCTTTGGGTAATAAAATTCAACATCTTAAGGATTACAATGCTCTTCCTTGTGTTGAAGCACCTCATTCCTCTAATTGATATTGATTCTCATCCTATCATGTTTCTCATCAATCATCTCATCTCATCCTTGACTTGCACTAAGTGGGGGCAAGGGGGTTAGGTAGCCTTGTCCTTGTATGGCACTTGTTGTTTTCTCTTTTGGCTAGTTGACCACCTTCCATATATATATAAGAGCAATCTTGAGATGTGGATGGCATGCCTTAAGATGGCTCACTTGTGATGTATTGACTTATGTTTAGTATTGAATTTTGGGGGCAACCCCTTATCATTGATGTAGTTTCATTTAGGAACATATGACTTGGCATAGGGCTTTCTCAATAATCTATCATATCTTCTTCTACTTTAACTAAATTTCTCACAGTAATGGTGTTAGCAATTGCTTTAAAGTGGGGGCATACATCAACACTCATGTTTCACTGTGTGATTTTCTTTATTCTTGTGATGCATTCTTTTCTTGGTGGTGTAATTGGGTTTAATTTCCTTTGAGAACATGATATTTCTTTGATTTTTCCTCTCTTGGAGACATTAGGCATGATTCCCTAAAAAGAGACCTTACATGAACTAAGAAAAGTCCCTTTTCAAAAAAAAATTTACTTGCATTTTGTTCATAAGCTCAAATTTTCATTTTGTGGTGCATTATCAAAGTTGTCAAGAGGTATAGCTTTGGTATGTTTAGTAGGTATGGGAACCGACCATAGGAATTACTTTCCCATAGCCACTTGATTGTTTTTATGGGTGCATACTGGCCCCGTGTGTGTGTGTCTCATTTCTCTAGGGGCTCACCTAGTGGATAATGAATTCCCCTAGCCCATATGATTGTGCATTGTGTTTGCATAGTGGACATTGTGTTCCACCTGTAGACATTTTTTTTGGAAAAACAGCTAAGGCTTGATCCACATCAAGATGGATGAACAGTCGAGACTTGATCTTTCTTCTCCCACTTTTTTTTTTCTTTATTTTAGTCTTTGACATTGCATGTTTATGTACCTTGTGTGTGCCCCTTTGTACCCTTATGTGTGTGCAAGTTTGAAGCAAGTTCCTCCTATCACCAAAGTGGGGGCTGAATGTAGTGATGGAAAAAGTATCCCTTTTCCTCACTTAATTTGGGAATAATTGAAAAATAAGCTAAGATATGCCTTAATTTGGTGTTTTAATATGTCTTACATATTCACATTAACTTTTGGGCCTTTTTAATCAAATTTTGATTTATTTATGCCTTAATTGGTCCTATTTTGCATCCACAAGCCTTATTAAATGTATTTTCTGAGGATAATCCCAAAACTTAATAAATGGAAAATCATAATTTAATATGAGGTTATTTGTTCCAGATCTAGTGATCTAGGAATCGTATGCCACCTTGGGTGTATGGGTCCCACCTAAGTCTCAGGACCTAATTTTAAATATTGCATTGAACTTACTACTTCTTAAAGTTTGTGTCCCAAGTTTTAGCCACTGAGACTCATATGCCAAACCCAGTGTATGAATCTCACTTTAACTTGGACCTATTTTAAATCAAATTCTTGGTGGTATTTTATTATCCTAGATCTAATGTCATCTTGTAGTGTTGTAAATTTTTGGAAATTTGGCATAAAAAAGTATAAATGCAAGGTTATTTCACATAATTTCACCTAAGAAAACTTATGAAGCATCCTAACATTATAAATAAGAAATTTCATGAGATCAAGAGTATTCAAGATTTCATTATCAAGCATTTGGAGCAACATTCAAGATTCAAACATCATGTCAAAGTCTTCATGCATCATGTGTGTTTGTGAACTAACATTTGTGATGTAGGTTATCATGATTCAAGCAAGCATTCAATGACATTATCTCATATCAAGATCAAGAGTCAAGATCCACATCCATTAAAGCCATTTCACAAAAGTTTGTAGCCTTTATTTCAAGGGTTTGGTGAGTTGCAATATTACATTTGTTCATTCATCATTCCTTCACATTATTTCGAGGTTTAATTACCAAAACAAGGTTTGACCAAGGCAAACCCCTATTCCCTAACACAACATTTTTTTTCTCTCTTGATGTGTGTTTGTAGATCTAGGTGAATTGGAACTTGAAGATCCTTTGAAGACAAAGTTGCAAAAGTTGTCAAAGTTGTTAATAAGTTGTCATCTTCATGGAAACTCACCTATAGGCGAAAATTTAGACTTTCAGGCTTGAAGAATCAAACAAGATGAAAGCTATAGAAGAACACTAGAGGCTATAGAAATATCATTCAAACCATAATACTGGGACTAAATCACCCCTCTAGGAATATGAGTCCCAATACAACTCTTTTGCTAGTTTTTTGTAGATCCTGATTGGCCATAAGAAGATTCCAGATTCTTCCTAGATTCCTGTAGCAGGACTAAATCACTCGGCTTGGTGTATCAATCCTAGTGCACTTTAGAAAGAAAAATTTCAAGGTTACAAACCTTGTTTTTCCTCCATCATTCTTCCAAGTACCCTTATTTTTCATTCTCTTTTATCAATTGGATTTCATGCTCTTAAGTTTCTAGGGTTTTGTGCATAGAGTTTGTAATTCTCCTTTGAAGATTCATTTAATGGTGAACCCCATGTTTAATCACACCCAAGGAAACCCCCTAATCCTTCCCTCAATTGAGTCACTTGGTTTAGGTATCTTGGTTTCCTAATAAAATAAAGAGAAAAATAGGTCCCTAAGTTCCATCTCCCAAAAGGTCGAACACCCATTTCCTTTCGGTTCATTGACTTTACAACTTTTTGAATGTTTTTGGATTTTGGTTGTACAAGATTTTAATGTTTTTGGATTTTAATGCTTTTGTATTTTGATGATTTTGCAAGTGTTTTTGAATTTTTTATGAGGTTTACAAATGTTTTGAGATTTTCTAAGATATTTTGAGAATAACTTTAAGATATACAAGAACCCAATCTAATGCAAACCTAACAAATTTTCCCCAGTGTGATGTGATAGACTACCTCGATATTGTCAAGACAAACTGACCTTAGGAATGTGTGAAGTAGTACTAAAGGGGAATATGATACTTACATAATATCTAGCTATGATACAAATGCGGATGGGTGATGGAGTAAATAGGATTTAGGATGTGATGGATGGATGCAATAGATGGTGAAGAAAGATAAGCTAAAGAGAAAACAACGGATGGAGGCACTTATTTACACAAGGCACATTTTTTCCAAGTTTTCACCAATGTACTTGCCCAAAGTTCCACTAAAGTGGTTTTCACTAGAGGATTATTTTTATCTTTAATATTTTTCAATCCTTTTTCTTAATTTTTTGAATTTTGTTATTTTATTTTTTTTGTATTTTTCATATTTTACGCCCTTCAAGCCTAGGCATAAAATTTTTTGAGATGCAAACTATTGATTGGTTCCTACAAGGGTTCTTCTTTTCACATTGATAACTAATAGGCTCCTTATCCATAGCTTGGTGTGACAAAAAATTGTCCTAACCAATTAGGGTTGACATTCCCTTTGCTATCTTGATCTAGCATGTTCTTCTAATTTTGCTTGAGGACAATATCCCCTAACTGGAAGGATGGACTCTTAATTTTCTTTTTGTAGCTCCATTTGAGTTAGTTTTGATATGCTTACAAGGTATTCAAGGCATCAAGATATTGGTTCTATAGGCCCATAAGGCAAGATTTAACTATAGATACCAGTCATTACTAGCTTCATTGACCATCTTCTTGAGGATTTTCATAATGGTTTTGTTTGATGCCTTAGCTTGATTGTTTCCCTAGAGATAGTAGGGGGTAGAGAACTAGTGTTGGATGTTGAATCATGGGCATAACTCTCTTGCATCCTGATTCTTGAAGAGTGTTTCATTATCTAATATAATGGCTTGTGGGACACCATAGTGGTAGATAAGGTAATTCAAGATGAACTTGGAGCTTTATTTCCCCATAATAAAAGTCATATGGATAGCTTCCACCCACTTAGTAAAGTACTCAGTGGTCATGATGATGAATTTGTGACCATTAGATGAGGTGGGGGTAATCTTTCCTATGAGGTCAAGTCCCCACTACAAGAAAGGCCAAGGTGAAACAATCGATTAGAGTTCTTGAGATGAACCATGGATAAGGTCCCCATGTTGTTGGCACTACATACACTTCTTCACAAATTGATGAGCCTCATGTTCCATGGCTGACCAATAATACCCCATCTTCAACAGTTTCTTGGATAAGGTCATACCACTAGAATGTGAACAAAAAATTCCTTTGTGTACTTCTGTTAATGTGGTTAAGACTTCCTCTTGGTCGAAACATTGTAATAATGTCCCCTCAATGCTTCAATGGTACAAGGTATCTCCTAGGATAATGAATTGAGAGGCTATCTTAAAGAAGGTTTTCTTAAGGTTGGAAGTGATATCATATGGAAGGATACATTTGTTTAAAGAGGTGAAGATGTCATGATACTACGGGGAATTAGGACCAATGATTTCACACACAAATTTGGAATCAGGTATCTCAAAAGCTAGTACAAGAAGTTGTTCTACAAGGAATTCACACTAAATAATTTTGTGTGGCAATGTCTAATAAGGACCCAAAGGTTTCCATGGAATCTCATAATCGATTGTTGACATAGTGGATTTTCTCAAATGTTATATCAATGAAGAATTCCTTGAGATCTTATACCATCTTCTTGTAAGCTATGAGCTTACCATCTTTGGTTTGATAATCATCATTGACTTCATTTATAACCAAATGTGAATCTCTATAGACTCTTAATCCTAGGATTTTCCATTGTACTACAATTCTCAATCCTATTACAAGAGCTTCATACTTGGCAATGTTGTTGGTGCATGGAAAGGATAGCCGATATGATTTGGGAATGCAATCACCTTGTGGGGTGATAAAGAGAATTCCTGCCCCTAATATGTGTTGGGTATATGATCCATCAAGGTACATCTTCCACTAATCTACTATGTCAAGCACAAACATTGACTCATCAGGAAAATCAAATACCAATGTATTATCTATATAGATGGTTGCGTCTACTAAATAATCTACAATGACCTATCCTTGAATAGCCTTCTACTCCACATACTCTATGTCAAACTCTATTAAGATCATTACCCATTTAGTCATTTTCCAAATGAGAGTTACTTTGTACAATAGATATTTTAATGGGTTTATCTTATCAATAAGCTTGATTTGATGTGAAAGCATATAGTGTTTGAATTTTTGGGAAGCAAAGACTACTGCTAGGCATGCATTCTTGATGGATGAGTAATTCATCTCATATCCCACCAAAGTCCTATTGATATAATATATTTCTCTTTCCTTTCCTGTTTCATCATGTTGGGCAAGAAGAGCACTTAATTCTATTAATGTGGCTTAGATGTACAAGATCATAGGCTTGTTTAGTATTGGTGGAATGAGGACAAGAGGTGTTAATAGATATTCCTTGATTTTTTGAAATTATTTATTGCATTTCTCATCCCACTTATATGTTATTCTTTTTGGAGAAGGTGAGAAAAGGGGTGGATCTTTTCTGAGAGTTGTGCTATGAATCTTCTAATAGTTTTTAGCCTTCCTTGTAGACCTCGCATTGGTTTCAATGTTTGTGTTGGCTCCATGTCAAGAATGTCTTTTACCTTGGTTGTATCTATTTATGTCCCTCTTTGTGATACTATGTACCCAAGAAGCTTTCTTGATGTGACCCCAAAGACGCACTATTTTGGATTCATTTGCACCTTATATTCTTTGAGCCTATTGTATATTGGTCTTGATACCTCTATATTCCCTTGTCTTTGATTTAGTTATAATATCATCTACATATTCTTCCATAGTTTTTTGGATCATTTTGTGAAAGATTACTGGCATTTCCCTCTTATAGGTTTCTCCAACATTCTTCAACCCGAATGACATCATATTCTAGTAGTATGTTCCCCACAGACACGTGAATTCTATTTTTTGTTGGTCCTCCTTCGCAATCATGATTTGGTTATAACCATAAAAATTGTTCATGAATGATAACATTTCATGTCCAGTAGTTAAATTAACAATGACATCAATGTTTCAAAGAGGGAAGTCATCTTTCATACATGCTTTGTTCAAGTCCTTGAAGTCAATGCATATATTGATGCCCCTAGTGGGTTTAGAGACTAGCACTAAGTTGGAAACCCACTCACGATAGTTGATTGGTTGGATAAATATGACATCAAGGAGATTTTGCAATTCTAGCTTAACCAATAATGCTATTTGAGTGTGCATCTTTCTTGGTTTTTTCTTTACTAGTTTTGCTTCAAGATAAAATGTTAGGTGGTGTACAACCACTTCAAGATCAAGTCTAGGAATATCTGTGTAGGACCATGCAAATTTTTCCCTTTGCTCTTTGGGTAATGCTACCAATTTTTTATGTTCCTCATCCAATAATGATTATACATAGAAGGTTATCTTAGGTGCCTATTCCCTCCCCACATTTATTGGAGTAGCCTTCTCTTCTAGTACCACCAATTTCTCTCGATACATTACACTAAGAAGAATATTGAATCCCTCATCCTCTGATGCGTCGGAGAGGTTTTCACCTTTAGATGCATCCTTTCTTTTTACTATTTTGTGATCAAAAAGTGTCAAAATGTGATTTTCACTTAAAGATCTACACATTATTCTCATGTCATTTATTTTGTGACTAGGGGATTCAATCATTTCCCTATAGTATGCTTGTGTACCTAGCTCTATGTCAAACCTTAATTTATGATCCCCACATGACAATTTGCCATAGAATCCCATAAATTTGGAGATTGCTTTATCATTTTTTAACACATCCAAAATTGGTGGTCCTAGTCAATTAGTTAGAGGTTACAAGCTTCATTTCAAAGATTTGGTTATTAAGGGTAAAGTATGTTGTGGTTATCATAGATATGGAGGTATCCTCAAACAAGTTAGTGACATCAAGGGGAAAGTAATCAATGGTATTATCATGTGATCTACGTAACTAAGAGGAAGCCTCAACCCATTTATTAGAAGTACCCTTTCCAAGAAGGGTTGTCTTGCTAGTGGTACATCCCAAGCAAGGATTCTTTGGTCATCTCTCAGGAGTGATGGGTTCTAGAAAACCATATTTTTTTCTACCTTATCTTTTCATTCTTGTTATACCCCCATCCCATCATTAGCTATAATAACTTTTTATCATCTTCCATTGGAAGAAAAAGCATGGGTTTTTCATCCTAATATAGTAATTTGGATACATCTTCTTCATTGATGACCTCTTTATTCAAGTCTCCCCACTTGGTGAAGGTGGTGGATGCTACCTTCATTGTCTTAGTTACCTTCTTGGTAGGTTGGGTTTTCCTGTGAGATTTATGGAAAGAGGTAACTTTCCAAGAACAAAATTATCCTTCTTTATATTATAATCCCCACATCCATTATCCTTGATTGCTACCTTGATGTTTGGTATGTTCTATATAATGACTTTTTTGGATTCTGAGGTAGATGCCAAGGAATATTGGTCAATAAATGAGGAGGAGGATGTGTTCACTTCATCATTTTTTGGTATTTGCAAAATCTTATAGAATTTAGCTTAAAGGCTCTTACAATAATAAAATGGCTCAGGATCACCATGGATGGTAACTTCTTTGTCTTCAAAAATAAATTTGATCCATTGATGGTATGTGGAAGCTACAACTTGTATGGCATGGATCCATAGTAGATAGAGAAGAATGTTAAAAGCAAGCTCAATATGTATCACTTGGCATGTGGTTTTAGAATTTACAAGTCCTACTTCGTGAAACCTAGAAAATAGGTTACTCTCTAATCTTTTTGGGAGATGGAGCACTAGACCTATTTCACTTAGTTTAACTCAAGGAAACCCTAGAGATCTCAATCCACAGATGGAATGAAGGAAAGAGATATATTAAAGGTTGTCCTAGGGTATTATTAATGACTAAAGACGTTTTCACCACCAAGGTAGGGCTTGGAAAGATATGTAATATGCAAGACCTAATGATCAAACCTAATTATATGCAAAACTTCACTAAATGACCTAGAAATGAATGTAAAATAGAACAAGAAACTAGAGTAAAATAGAACAAGAAACTAGAGAAATATAGATGGGCACCTAGAAACCTATAGAAGCGTGAATGAAGTCCTAAAATTCTAGAAAAAATAAATTTAGGGCACACTAGGACTCATACGCAAGGTTGGGTGTATGAGTCCTAGATTAGGGTTTCTAGGCTGAAATAGGAATCTGATGATGAAAAGTTTGGATCTTTAGAAATATGGAAAGTGACTTGTATTAGGACTCACAGGCTAGAAATGGTGTATCAATATTGCTTGATTTTTTGGAGGATCGTGGTTTGAATCTGCTCTTCAACTTTTTCTCTATCTTCTTCACTTGATTTTTGAATCTAAATTGTTGAATTTTGCTCTGTAGATACCTTTTAATGATCTCCCAACCAAGGTGACAACTTGGAAAACTTTGCAACCTTTCTCCAATCTTGCTCTTCAATATTTATTTGACCTAGATCTGAAAATCACATAATAAAGAGGGAGAAAAATGTTATTTAGTTAGTGGAAAGGGGTTTTCCTTGGTAAAACCTTGGTTTTGTAATCAAACCTTGTAATGAAATTAAATGAGATAAAGGAATGATGAATAAACAAGTATGCAATGTTGCAACTCACCAAACCCTAGGAAAAAAATGTTGCAAACATGTATGAGGTGGCTCCAATGCATGTAGATCTTGACTCTTGCTTGAATGTTGTAGATCTTGAATTGAATTCTTCCTTGAATCATGAAACCCTACATCATAAATGTTAGCTCAAAAACAAACATGAAGAATGATGACTTTGACATGATACTTGATACTTGAATAATGTTCTAAAACACTTGATAATCAACCCTTGAATTATCTTGTAACCTCTTGAATTCTCTTGAATTATCTTGTAAACTCCAATTGCTATAATGCATGAATACTCAAGTTGCTAGGTGACTTGTAAAATTGCTAGGTGGAAAATGAGAGAAATAACCTTGTATTTATACTTTTGTATGCCCAATTTCCCGAAAATTCAACACTACAATCCAACATCAAATCTACAAGAATAAAATCCTACCAAGATTTTGCATTTAATTTAGGTTTAACCCACATGGGACTCATATGCTAGAAGTGGAATATGAGTCCTATTAGGCTAGGCATTGGGGCACATTTTTTCAAGAAATGCTTAGATTAGTGTGAAATCATCATTGGGGACCCAAAAATTAGGTGGGACTTGTACACCCAAGGTGGTGTATGAGTCACAAATCACTAAATTTGGGCCATACAATCCAAAAAAATTAATTTTTGATTGGTCATTACATGGATTATCCTTAGAAACATGCATTAATTAAGGCTTGTAGATGAAAAATAAGACCAATTAAAGCATAAAGAAGCTCAATTAATTAATGAAACCATAAATTAGTACGAGAGTGCAAGAAAAAAATTTACAACACTCTAAATAAGGCACAATTATGTTCATTTAGTTCACAAGGGCCCAAAAAAGTGTGAAAATGTAGAGGGATACATTTTTCTACACTACATTTATCCCCCGCTTTAGTGAGAGGAAGAACTTGCTTCAAAATCACTCTCAAGTAGACCAACACACATCAAGAGGGGTTCTAATGTATCAACACTAGTAATATAGGACAACAACGATCAAGAGGGGTTGTAAAAGTCCCCAACATCAAGATCCTATGGTAAAGCAACATAGGCACAAAATAATACACACATGAAAAGGATATAAAGAGAAATAACAAGGTACAAGAATGCACTGTGAAAGACATAAAGAAAATAAAATAAAATAGAAAAGGGGTGGATCAAGCTTTGAACATTTGTCTTGCATGTTGTGGATCAGATCTAAGTTTTTGGTCCAAAAGTGCACACTCACCATAGACAATGGAACTTCAGGCTATCCATTGGGTGAGTATCCAAAGACATGAGACACATATGCACATGGCTGGTATGGGCTCACACACACAAGAAAGTGGCTATGGGAAATGCATTCCTAATTTTGGCTTCTCCTTCAACTATACCAAAGCTATACCTCCTGATAACTTTGATAAGGTGCCACACAACAATGAACTTTGAGCTTCATGAGGAAAGAAAATATTTGTATGCATGCTTGTAACTAATGAACAAACAAGATGGCACCAAATGCAAGAAAATTGTATTATGCAAGGTGGCCATATAACTTAAATTATAATGTTAAAGTAATGTAAGGAAAATACAAAGGAGTCTTGCTTAGTTCATGTAAGGTCTTAACTTAGGGAACATTGTGCCTAAAGTCTCTAAGAGAGGACCAATTGAAGAATAGAAGATTTGCAACTTAGGGGATGCAATGTGTTGCATCAAACCACCAAGAGGAATATAAGATGCTAAGAGAGATCACACTCTTGAAGGACATCACACCCAATGTCACCACAAAGCCAAAGACACATCACATGAAATAAGAATACTATGGAATGAAACAGGATAAATGAAAAAAGGAAAGAATAATGTCAATGTATGCACCCACTTTAAAGAAATTTCTAAACACCATGTTGTGAGAAATTACTTTAAATTAGCGAATGATAAATTCTAATAATAAAGAGGACATGTGAGCCTATTTGGAAATCCCTATGCCAAGTCATATGTTTCCA
>VDFB02176463.1:0-19458 GCA_007258455.2 Sequoia sempervirens
ATCAAAGTGGCTTCCAAGACAGCAAAAATCTCAAGAGATCAGGGTGGCACAATCTAAACCTTCAAATGTTGAAGAATAATTGGCTTCACTCTCACACCAATTCACCAACAAAGTACAGATAAGTGATGAAGGAATAAGTGAATATGGTGTTGGACACTCTTTCCATCTATCACAGATGTTACCCTCCTTACAAACATATGGACAACCATCTACAACCACCCAAAAATCAACACAATCTACAATGGCATTAGATGGCAAATTTGTAAAAGCTAGGAACCTAGATGAAGAATCAGAAGATAAGGCCATACTAAATTGGATTTATAGGGATGAGGAAGCTTCCACTTCCATGAGTAATATCATAGAAACAAATCAATATGGAAAGGGAAAAACTATTCTGGAGAAGATGGGATATTCAGGATAGGGACCTCTTTGGTTAAGGAAACAAGGCATAACAGAACCAATCCAGCCACTCATGCTCCAACATAAGGATAAAACTGGACTAGGATATATAGTAGAACAAGGATCTCTTGACCGAGGGAAACAAAGTGTAACAAAACCGATCCAAGTTCTCACAATTCAGCAAAATGGCAGAGCTGGACTGGGATACATAGAAGAAGCAAGAGCAGAAATCACCAATAAAACTATGGAGCGTATTCTTCAAATGAGAGATAACTCTGAAACAGATTCAAATGAATATGAGTGGGATAACTTATCAGATGTTTCCTATGAAGATATTCAGATCAACGTCATCAAAAAGTATACCCCCAAACGTGAGCAGGGTCAAAGCTCGAGTTTTAATCCTATTGTCTTTGAAACATAAAACTATGATGACTCAAATGAAGATGAACAGACATCGATTGAGATAAATGATGTGGAAGAAAACACCTTCGTAGGCCTCGACATAACCATTAACAAACTAGATGAAATTTTTGTCTAAGCTTTCACCATCACTGACCTCAACCCATCTAATGATTCATTGCCTTTACTGCATCCCGAGCTTATCGAATGGGAACCCCAACACCCTATCAATCTCCCTATTTTTGACAATCACTCCGCTATTATTACTACCTTTGCTGTGAGGAATTTGATACTTGTTCTACCAATACTTCTTTTAATGATGCTTTTAGGCAGGAGGATGCCAAGCCTTCCAGTTGCAAAAATATGAAAATAAAAAATGGATCTAATGGTGAAAACCATTCTATGGCAGTATTTGATCCTAAAATAGTAAAAAAAAAGAACACATCCAATGGTGAAAACCTCATTGAGGCACCAAAGGATGGAAGGTTTGACATCCTCCCACAACATTACCATGAAAGATCATCAGTGTTGATAGAACCCACACAGTCTATTGATATTGGCATAGCAGAGAAAGTAAGAATACTACACTTGGCAGCATCCATGACAAATAAAAAAAAGCCAGATTTTATCAAATTCTTTGAAGAACAATACTAATTTTGTATGGTCATAATCGGTTACGCTAGTCTTAGGACACGATCTCATTATGCATCACTTATCCCACCGGGACCGGCACTAAAACCAATAAAACAAAAACTGAGAAAAATGCATCCACATTTTGCATTATTGGTAAAAAATGATTTGAAGAAACTACTAGATGTTGGATTTATTAGATCTATTGATTATGTTGAATGGATATCCAACATTGTACCTGTTTCAAAGCCAGATCACACCATCAGAATATGTACTGATTTTCGGGATTTAAATAGAGCATGTCCAAAGGATGATTTCCTACAAACATAGGACATGATTGTAGATCTTAAAATAAATGCCATCAAAATGCCATCACCATGGATGATTTTAGGATACAATCAAATCAAAACAGTTCCCAAGACCAAGAAAGACACCATTTACATGTCTATGGGGTACCTTTTGCTCCGAATCTGCCATGCCTTGGGTTAAAGAATGCAGGAGCTACATACTAGCGAGCTATGACAACAATCTTCCATGACATGATGCACACCTTCATGGAGGACTATGTGGACGATATCTTAGCCAAGTCTCACACCAGGAAAGGAAATCTAGAGATACTGGCCAAAATATTTGACAGGTTGGAGAAATTTAAAGTCAGATTAAATCCTAAGAAATGTGCCTTTGGAGTAACATCAACAAACCTCCTTGGATACATAGTTTCTACAAAAGGAATTGAAGTATATCTAGCAAAAGTTAAAGCCATTATGGAAATGCCACCTCCTAAGAATATCAGTACATTAAGGTCTCTACAAGGCCGACTACAGTCCATCAGAAGATTCATCTCTCAACTAGCAGATCGGTGTCATCCATTCAACCATCTTTTGCATAAAAATGTGTCTTTGAAATGGGATGAACAGTGTGAGAGTACTTTTAGTCAAATCAAACATTATTTGATGACACCACCAATCTTGGTGCCACCCAGTGAAGACAAGCCATTGTTGCTATATATTGCAACAACATATATCTCTTTAGGAGCCTTGTTGGCACAAGAGGATAGAGAAGGGAAGGAACAGGCAATATACTATATCAGCAGGACACTCAATGAACATGAAGTAAACTACACCTTCATTGAAAAATCATGCTTAGTAGTAGTATTTGCAACACAAAAATTGTGACACTATATGCTCACTCACACTATCAAGCTCATTGCAAAAATTGATCCCCTCAAGTATTTACTGAGCAAAGCAGCTTTAACAGGAAGGTTGGCAAAGTGGGTCATGCTCCTCAGTGAGTTTGACATTCAATATGTTGAAAGGTGAGCTATCAAAGGACAAATCATCACCGACCAATTAGCAGAAGCTCCATTGTCAGACTGTCATCCTATGACCATGGAATTTCCTGATGTGGATATCCTCAATGTTACTATGAACCATTTGAATCTAGACCTTGCACAAACACAATAAACATGCAAACAATTAGATCAAACACAAGGTTAGAAACAAATGATTCCTCAAGAAATCCATTTGAAATTTTGCATGGATAAGAAATGAAATGAATAATACAAATGAAAACAATTAAATCCTATCTAATGCAAGCAAACTCTGATCTCTGAGGGAGTTGGTAAATAGGTGTGGAGATTTTCCTTCCCAACTCCTTGAATGCAAATATTGATTGAAGATGATTGATCCACTTGATAAGTCCCTCAATGAGCTCCAAAATCTGCAATAAACTAGTTAAGAAGATGGATGGAATTTGAGAGATATTTGTGCATAATAACTTTGCATAATTGTGGATGATCAAATGCATGGTGAAGCATTCTATTTATAGAATGTTAAAATGGAAACAAAGCCAAAGTAGAGCAATGTGAGACAAAGATTTGGCCAATGGAAAAATGCCACTTGTCCAAATGGGATTGGATGAGGAATGAGCAAGTTTTGACAAATGTGCCAATAAATGCATTTTTGAATTTGAATTTTTGAGAAAAGACATGTAAGAGGGGGAAATAAAATTGCATTGAATACCACTTGGCTCAAGGCAAGGACATGTAAGAAGAAGTAAATGCCTTGTTGGAAGGACTTGTCATTCAAATTTTGAATTTGAAATAGAAGAATATTCCTCCAAAAGATGCTTTGTTGAGGGAAAATGAAGATTTAATAAATCAATAAATTGATTTATTTGTGCAAGTGGAGATATCTAGAGAATGCAAGTGGGTGAGATTAGTATTTAATCATGGTTAGATTAAACAAATGATGATTATGTTAGTTTAATGATGATTAGGTGAGTTGACTTATTTTGACTTAGATTTTTGGATTAATTTAAATCAAACAAGAGAGGAAATGATTTAATGAGTTTAATTAAATAAACATGTTTTGATTATTTAATTAAAGAGATTGAAGGCAAGATTAAATTAAATAATATTTTAATTCTCTATTCAATTTAATAGATAGATTTTTAGAGATTTAATCAATTAAATAAAATAATTATTTAATTAAATAGGATAATTGTCGTGATGAATTGATTTAATTAATTAAGGGAAAAGTGACTCTAATTAGACAAAAATAATTTATTTAATTAAGAGACGAATATTGATGAATTTAATCAGATAAGGGAATTTGATTAAACAGTTAGACCGAGGGATGATTTAGGAAGAAACAATGTTAGTAGATCAGAGTTAGATGCGCAATGTCAACTTGTACATTTTGCGTGTCTACATTTTGCCCCTCTTTGAAGCAATGTACTTGTTGCATTGATTCAAAGAATGATCTTGTCATGATCAAAATCAAAAAAATTCTAATTTTTCGGATGCCCCACTATTGCCCCAGTGAGAAGAATTGCATTGGTATATTGCCCCCTCGAGATGTTGAATGGGAATGCCAATTGCCAATCAAAATTGTGATAAAATGTGAGAGGAGTGGTTGATGTAGATGAATGGACATTCATTAGCTGTGGGTGGCTTCATGTACCAATTGGGATAGAAATGTTAGTAAAGATAGAAGAATGTGATAGAAGAATGAAAGAATGAGATGATCATGCAAATGGTGATGACTACTTGCCATGGAGTTGGGATTTTCAAAGGGCGGATTTCCTTATGTTTGATAATACACGCAGTATGATGCATCAAGGTATCAAGAACTAGGATGGCGTTGTACCTAGTGTGATGGAATTTGACTCGACAAATCAGATAGGAGTATCCTTGTTCACACCTGACATACGGAACCCTTTCTAGAAAATAGTTCAAATATTTCAAATATCTCAGACCAAAACATAGGAAGGCGAGCCTTTCTATGTGGTCAACAAGAAACTTAAAACACCCTCACTACAGACTAAACAAAAGCACACATGACCAAGGTTATGTTACAAAGATATCCAACAAGCACAACAGACAAAAGATAATGATCGTTGCCCCATTCCTATCTCTCTAAATCCTTCATTTGGACATCATCGAGAGGTCCTTGGAATGAACCCAATGAGATAAATCAAACAAAATAAAGTAAGTGAGCAAACAAACTAATGTTCTTCATACCATTAGCCGAGAGAAACGATGTTTCGAAAGATGGGAGCCAAAACTTATTGCCAAAAGATAATGTCCATTGTCGAAATGGATCCTAGGACATGTTAATGACACGTCGTTTTGTTTACCCAAAGTGGTTGGTTTGATAAAAGTGCCCATTGTTGGAACGGATCCTAGGACACGCTTTTATCAAACAACGATGAAATTGATTTATGATTTATATGCCATTGATAAGAAAAGAGTTGACCAACTTGCTTGCTGACTGACCTATACTTGAGATTTTAACAGTTTAGGTTTTCACATTTGACTGCTAGACTTGTTTCCGACTGTTTTACCAAAGGTTGAGGGTGATGATGATTTATTATGGATGATTGATTATTGCGAGTGTAAGCAAGATGAGGCGGATGGATTTTTTTTCAAATATTTGGATGTTTTTAGAGTTTTGCAATGTTTTGAGGCTATTTTTGGTATTTTTTCAAGATTTTCAAATGTTTTGATTTTCAATTTTCTAATGTTTTTAGATTTTTTGAGCTTTTGACCAAGAGACTAACCTAAAGACCTATCCTAGGGCCCTTGGGCTGATCGATAGATTAGCCTTGCCTACGTTATACATGCAGAGACCACATAGTTCGACTGACAACTTGACTGATTTATAGATGACGATATACATGATGAGATGTCACTTTATTATGATGGACTTCCTAAAGGACTGACCTAAATGTCTCTGGGATAATAAAGATCAACCTTGCCTACGCCTGTGCTCAGAGACAATGTACTGACAAGACGACTGCTTTTGACTCTTTTAAATGACTTCTTGACTCCTCGCTTTTGAATTTTGCAATCTTTTGCATGTTTTTGGATTTTCTGATTTTTTGGACTTTAAGATCATACATGAATCCAATCCGATGGGAATGTGCCCCCCAGCATGAGGTGATAGACTACTTCGATATAGGCAAGACAAACTAACCTTTTAAGTGGGCCGAGTAGCTCTAGGAGGAATCATGACACAAACGCAAGACCAAGCTATGGTGTAGATGCGGATGGAAGGGTGGAATGCGATGATATGTGATGGTGGAGAATGATGTGCCAGTCATGGGACCAAGATGGATGTGAGAGTGCTGACACAATAAAGTGCCCTGCTTGCCAAGTTTTCACCAAGGCATTTGGCTCAAAGTACCAATTCCAAGTGAGCCACTAGAGTGACCATTTTTCTTTTACTATTTTCTTGATTTTTTGATTTTGTATTTTTATTTTATTTTGTTGCCAAGACACTTGCTGTGTTTTACCCATAACTATTTTTTCTGTGGACTTCCTTTACATTTTGGATTTTGGTTCTATACCTTGAAAGATTTAGGCATAAACTTTTGAGATGGGAGCCATTCATTGGCTCCTGTAGGGGTTCCCCTTCGGGTGTTGATAACTGATATGCCCCTGATTTGTAGCTTGCTATGATGACAAAGGGTCCCAGCCAGTTGGGTTCAAACTTTCCCTTGCCATTTGGGTTCAAGACATTCTTCTGATTCTCTTTTAGCACCAATTCTCCAACTTGGAAAGTTCTGCTTCTGATTTTCTTGTTGTAGCCCCTTTTCAGTCTATTCTGATACACTTGCAGATGGTTTAAAGCATCCAAACGTCCTCGTCCAATAGTTCCAACTTGTTCAGTTTTGAAACTTGATACTCCTCATCCGTGATGAGGTTTTGCAAAGATACTCTAAGGGATGGTAGCTCAATCTCAATGGGTAAGATGGCCCCAATCTATAGGACCAAGGAAATGGTGGCACCTGGGTAAAAAGGATGTTAGTTCTGCAAGCCCAGCAAGGTGATTGTTGGTAAACGCCAACACACTCACGCCATTGATCTGCTTTCTTTTAAGGATTTTGGAGGATGGCTCTTATTTGTAGCTTCTGCTTGGCCATTGCCTTGGGGATAGTATGGGGTGGAAAAGCGATGTTGGATTTTGAATTTATCACATAGGTCACGGACTTCCTGATTTTTGAATGGTGTCCCATTATTTGAGATAATAGCCTGTGGAACACCATAGCGGCATATGAGATAGTTCAGGATGAACTTTGAGATTTGCTTTCCTATTATGGTCACAGGTATGGCTTCAACCCACTTGGTGAAGTACTCACAGCTGAGTAATGAATTTGGTGTGGTCATGGATGAGGTGGGTGTGATTTTCCCAATGAGATTGAGTCCCCACTGTGAAAAGGGCCATGGTGTGACGATTGGATGAAGCTCTTGAGCTGGAGCATGGATGAGGTCCCCATGTTGCTGACATTGTAGACACTTCTTGACGTATTCATGTGCCTCTCTATCCATGGTAGGCCAGTAATACCCACTCCTCAGCAATTTCTTAGACAAGGTCATGCCACTTGAATGAGAACCACAGATGTTGTTGTGCACCTTAGTTAGGGCAGCCGAAGCCTCCTCAAGGTTAAGACATCTTAGTAAGGTTCCTTCTATGATTCTGTGATATAGGGTTTCTCCTAAAATGACAAAACGTGATGCTTTCTTGATAAAGGTTTGTCTAAGGCTTGAACACAAATCAGCGGGAATGATACCTATCCTAAGGTATGTGTAAATGTCTTGGTACGACTGATCATTCAGACCAATGATTTCGCCAACAAATTTTGACTTTGGTACCTTGAACCTTGAATGCTGGTATGAGAAGCTACTCTACTAAGAAGTCGTATTTCAGAACATTTCGAGGGATCTCTAAGAGTGATCCAATAGTTGTCCATTGCATCTGCTGCTCTGTTGTTGGTTCTTGGTACTTGCTCGAATGTGATGTCAACAAAAGATTCCTTGAGATTTTCCACCAGCCTTTTGTATGGAGTTAGCTTATCATCCTTTGTTTGGTACTCATTGTTCACTTGATTTATGATAAGTTGTGAATCTCCATATACCTTCAATGTCATAATGTTCCACTGTACTGCTATCCTGAGACCTATAGTTAAAGCCTCATATTCTGCAATGTTGTTGGTACAAGGGAATGCTAGTTTGTATGATCTTGGTATACAATCCCCTTGTGAAGTGATGAAGAAGATACCAGCTCCTGACCCATGTTGTGTGTAGGATCCGTCAAAGTATAGTTTCCAATGAGTAGCTATGTCAATGTTGAAAATGGATTCATCTGGAAATTCTAAAACAAGTGGGTTCTCTGCATAGATAGGTGCGTCTGCCAGTTGGTCTGCAATGACCTGTCCCTTGATTTCCTTGTGCTCCACATACTCAATGTCATATTCTGATAATATCATTACCCACTTAGCCATTTTTCCCGTAAGCATTGCCTTTGAAAGAAGATACTTTAAGGGATCAATTTTAGCTATGAGTTTGATCTTGTGTGCCAATATGTAGTGTCTGAATTTTTTGGATGCAAACACCACTGCTAGGCAAGCTTTTTCAATGAATGTATAGTTTAACTCATGGCCCACCATTGTACGGCTGATGTAGTAGATGACTCTTTCTGTTCCATTTTCATCATGTTGTGCAAGGAGAGCACCAAGGGCTGCAACAGCTGCTAAGATATAAAGGATTAATGGTTTGTTCTGAATTGGAGGCCTTAGTACTGGAGGTGTTAATAGATATTCCTTGATTTTTTTGAAGGCCTGTTCACATTTGTCATCCCATTTTTATGTTACCCCCTTGTGGAGTAAGTGAGAGTAAGGGATTTGTTTGTCTGCTAATTGTGCTATGAACTTGCGAATTGACTGAAGCCTGCCTTGGAGACCTCTTAGTTGTTTCAATGTCCTAGGAGCTTCCATTTCAAGTATTGCTTTCACCTTTGCCGGATCAATCTCAATGCCTCTCATTGACACTATGTAGCCCAACAGCTTTCCTGATTGTATGCCAAAGACACACTTCTTGGGATTTAAATGAACCTTGTATTCTTCTAGTCTATCAAAGATAGCACTCAAGACTGATATATGATCCTTCCTCTTTTTGGATTTTCCCAGAATGTCATCGACATAGTCCTCAACTATTTTTTGGATCATGTCATGGAATATTAGTGTCATGGCCCTTTGGTATGTGGCCCCAGCGTTCTTTAAGCCGAAGGGCATTACGTTCCAGCAGTATGTGCCCCAAGGACAAGTGAAAGATGTTTTATGTTGGTCTTCCTCTACAATTCTTATCTGATTATAGCCTGAAAATCCATCCATCAAGGAAAGAATCTCATGCCCTGCAGTCATGTCTACAATCATATCAATGTTAGGCAACGAAAAATCATCTTTTGGGCAAGCCTTGTTCAAGTCCCTAAAGTTAGTACAGATTCTTATGCCCCCAGTTGGTTTTGAAACTAGTACTAGATTGGAGACCCACTCAGGGTAGGCAATCATTCGTATGAATCCCGCATCTAGTAGTTTCTAGAGTTCCATCTTGACTAATAGAGCAATCTGTGGGTGCATCTTTCTCAACTTCTGTTTTACAGATTTAGCTTCAAGATAGACTGCCAAGTGATGAACCACTACCTCTGGATCCAATCCTGGCATATCAGCATAGGTCCACGCAAAATTTATCTTCCTCTCCTTTAAGAAGGTAGCCAACTCCTCCTGTTCTTTGCATAATAATGACTCAGCATAGAATGTAATATGAGGAGTTTATTGTGTTCCCAGATTGATGGGGTTACACTTTTCTGCTAGCATGGCTGACTTTTCTTGGTGTATAGCTATAAGAGGAAGATTGAATCCCCCATCCTCAGGTGCCTCAGAGAGGTTTTCACCATTGGATGCATCCTTTCTTTTTACTTTTTCAGAGTCAGAGAGTGCCACAAGGTGGTTTTCACTCAAGGACTTGGAGATTATTCTCAATTTTTTATTTTTGTGACTGAGGGATTCAATCATTTCTCCATAGTATGCATGTGTATCCAGCTCTATGATAAAACCTGCCTTATGATCCCCATGTGGAATGTCATCCCTAAGTCCCATGAATTCTGAGAGCACCTCATCATTTTCAAACATGTCAAGAATTGGTGGTCCTCGTTGGTCGTAATCAATCAGTTGGGGATAGACTAATCAGATTTCATTGCTTTGGTTTTCAGACTCATAAGACAAGGTGCTAATCATAAGGATGTTAGTATCCTCAAACAAAAAAGATAATCCTATTTCTGGTGACTCAGTTAAATCAGTGGGCATTCCTAAAGTCATGGAGGATTGTGGAGTAGTTACGGATTCCTGAGGAGGCGTTCGGTTCCGTCTACCATGGGCACCTCGACCAAGTACAGTTACCTTAGGAGTAGGATGACCAATGCCAAGATTTTTTATTTGCTTCTCAGGTATAATGGGTATTACACGCCCGTTATTATCTTGGCCTAACCTTTGGTTCCGGTTATAGCCCATCAAGAGCATCATCTTCATACCTTTGTTTTGTTCATCCATAGGCAATTCAACTGCTGGTATATCATCTCGATAGAGGAGATGAGATAAGTCCCCCTCTAATGTTTCCTGACCAAGATCTCCTGCACTTGTGAAGGTAGGGTTTCATTCATAGGAGCCTTGAGATGTTGAAGCTTCTTGTGATTGTGGTCGTCCTCTTGATCTAGGAGATTGTGGTAGCTCTCCTACTACAAAAGCATTCTTAGGCATTGAATAGTTTCCACAACCATCATCTTGTATTATGACTTTGATATCAGAAAAGGCGGGGATGGCGGGGGTGGAGGGTGTCTCTGTCGTAGAAGTGAGAGTGGCGGGATCCACGTAAGGTGTTGATGGGCCTTCATCGTTCTTGGGTACTTGCGGGATCTTGTAGTATTTTGCCTCTAGATTTTTGCAGTAGGCAAATGGCTCAGGATCTCCATGGATAGTAACCTCTTGACCTTCATGTGTGACTTTCACACATTGATGAAAGGTTGAAGCTACAGCTTGCATTGCATGTATCCATGGTCGCCCTAGGAGAATGTTGTATGGTAAATCGAGGTCCAAGACCTGACAGTTGGTTTGCATGATGGCGGGTCCAACCTGGATAGGAAGCTGAATGGTGCCTTGGGATACCCTTTCCTGGTCATCATATGCTCTTATTGTGATGCCTTTTCCTTTGTCAATTGAATCCTCTAAAATGTTCAAATTCTTTAGAAGCTTTAAGGAGCAAATATTTAAGCATGCACCTCCATCCACCAAGACTCTCTTGACTTTCTTTTTATTTACGTACACCTCCAGATGAAGCACACGATTGTGAGATGGTTGTGTGGGGAAGTCTTGTTCAGAAAATGTAAGAATGTTAGGTGTGGTGATACTTGCGACCATAGCTTGGAATTGTTCCGCATCTAGATTTGCGGGGACAGTAGATGACGCCAAAGCTTCTTCTAGAATCTTTTTGTGTGCATATGAGATTTTGAGTAACTCCATGATGGAGATATGTGCAGGGGTTCTTTTCAATTGATCCAAGACATTATAGCCACTAGGGTTAGACCTTGGATTGGATGTGCAATTTCTACTTGGTTGGGATGGTGCTGCAATGGTAACCTTTCCACCTCTTGTGGTGACTCCACAATTGGCTTGGGCCCCTTTGATGGTGATGACTCCACAAAACTCATCTAAACAAGCGAAAACACCCTCATATGTGTGGTTGACATTTTTATAAGCCCCTTTTCCTTTGTCTTGATCTTTGTTTCCTTTGTTGCCATTATTCGGCATCAGATTCGTGTAAATCTTGAGATCTTTGTTTCCTAATGGTGCTTCCACATCTATGATTTTGTCATCTATGAGGTCTTGAATTAAATTTTTGAGCCTCATGTAGTTGTTTGTCATGTGTCACTTGAGTTTGTGGAAGTCACAAAGATAATTCTCATTATACCATGGTGGCTTGACCAATGGTTCTTGATAATTATTATGTGTAGGGACCGTTATCAATTTTTCATCTACTAATATTTTCATGATTGCTTCAGCAGGTTCCCCAAGGAGTGTATATTTTCGTTTGGGGAAGAACTTGTTTCGCTATGGTCCTCCATGATTATCAATGTTGTTTGTGTTTTGGTTATGGGATGGTTGGACCACAGTATTGACTTGTTGATTGCTTTGATTGGTATTTTGGTGTTCTTATTGTT
This sequence comes from Sequoia sempervirens, assembly GCA_007258455.2. Lineage (NCBI taxonomy): Eukaryota > Viridiplantae > Streptophyta > Pinopsida > Cupressales > Cupressaceae > Sequoia > Sequoia sempervirens. The sequence goes on from VDFB02176463.1 coordinate 11,982, forward strand.
GGGATGGTGGATTGCTCTTCCGTGGGGCACTAATGACAACTTTGGCATCAACGACACCATCATTGGTTACATTACGATTCTTTGCCCATGTCCGTGGTTTGTCATGATAACTAGATGATGAGCGGCCTTCTCGATATGATGAAGTTTCTCCCTGTGTGGCAAGGGCTCGTTCAATATTGAGCGCCCTAGGGATCAACTAGTCGTAAGTGGTGATGTTTTGCACTTTGAGGTGGAAGGCCAAGGGCCCGTCAAGATTTGCAATGATAGTTCCCACTTGTTGCTCTTCAGGCATGGACCACTTGCTTCGATTAGCTTTGGATCGCCATCGTTGTAAGAAAGCACCAAATGATTCATTTTTCCCTTGTTTGAGAGCTAATAATTCCTATAAGCTAACCTCCATGGGAGTGTTGAAGGAATAATTATGTATGAAGGCATCTATGATTTCTTGGAATTTTTTGATTCTAGAAAGTCGAGAAAACCAATCAATAGTGTTTCCAGCCAAGCTTCTTGGGAATAATCTCATCAAGTACGTTTTGTCGTAAGCCACCTCCATGCAATGTACTTGGAATTCCCTGATGTGATCTTTAGGGTTACCTGTTCCACGATATTTGTCAAATTTAGGGATCTCAAACCCTTTTGGGAATGGTTTCATCTCTACACTCCTATCAAATGGATAAGGGCATAGGTTTTTTTGTGGTTTTGGTGTCCTTCCTGATTGAAGGTCAAGCACTTGTTGTGACAGAAATTTTATTTGTGCGGTGACATCCAATTGTGGATTAGGAGGTGGAATGAAGGTGTTTTGGGGGGGGTGGAGTGGGTGTTTGAATGGGTGGAATGTTTGTTTGTTGTGCCATGTATGCTTTCAACAATGCTTGTTGTTGATCTTGCTGGTGTTGTGCTAATAGAGCCTGTTGTTGTGCTTGATGTTGTTGGTCCAACAATGCTTGTTGTTGGTCAGCTAGGGCTTGCTATGCTGCTTCTTGTTGCTCTTGGTATTTCTCTAATGCTTGCTGATATGCGAGTTGTTGGGCTGCTTGTTGTTGTGCAAAGTACTACGCTTGTGCTTGTGCTCGTGCTTGGGCATCTTGGGCATCTTTTGTAGCTTGAGCAACTTGTGCAGCTTGTGCAGCTTGTGCAACTTGAGCAGCTTGTGCAGCTTGTGTAGCTTGAGCAGCTTGTGTAGCTTGTGTAGCTTGTTGTTGTTGTTGCAACAAAGCTTGGGCTTGTGCCGCTTGTTGTGCTTGTTGTTGTTGCAGCGATGTTTGAGCTTGATTTTGCTGTGAAGCTTGAGAAGTGTGCGTGGCTATAGGCGCTTGCTGAATTGTTTGATATTGTTGGAGCAATTGTTGGTATGCTTCGAATGCAGCATTGTAATGGCTTATTTGGCTTGGTCTCAATGGTGGTGGTGGTGGGATCGGAATTGTGTTGGATGGAGTGGTGAGAGTTTGAGATGCACTTAGAGCAATGGTGGTGGTGGGAGGTTGCAATGTAAGGGGTGTGATGGGGGTAGTGGAAGTTTGAGGTATAGTGGATGTAGTGGTTGGCGTGAATGTGGTGATAGGTGCATTTGGGATGAGTGAAGTGATAGGAATGGTGGGACTAGGTGAAGTGGTAGGAATGGTAGAGATGAGCGAAATAGTGAGTCTTTGAGAGACCATATTTTGATTAGCTATCATGTGTTGGTTCAATGTGGATGGCATGTTTGAAAGATGTGATGTACCCCCTTGGTTGGATGAATTGATTTGGATGGGGCGATTTATGTTAGGGAAAGGTGGAAGTTTAGGTAAAGGGGAGATCCCTAAACCAAAATATGGTGCTAACGTGGTGGGATGTGTGAATGATTTGAAGGGTGGAAAATTTCCTTATGCAAATGAAGAGACAAATCCATAAGGTCTCTCTATTTCAGATGAGCTTGCTTGTACCAAAGGTCTAGACACTTGCGTGTCAAGGGAAAATGATGAGGTGGTATGGTAAGGAACCTCAGATGTATTGATAAATCCAAGTGGGTTGTAAAGTGGATTTTGATGCATGCTGAATAGGGTATCATCCTCATTGATAGTAGGTTCTATGGCGGTAATGGAAGTGATCGATTGTGGAAGGGTGTTTTGGTCATTTGGTACAAGAAACGCATCCTCAACAGTGTTGAGAATTGATGGATTTATTTTAGTCATTGCGCAAAGAAAATTTTGTAGTTTTGGTTGTTTGAGCATCTCAAGAACTTCTTCCTCACTTAGTTCTATTGGTGTGATGTCCTCCACCAAGACCTCTTTTTGTGGATCGTGTGTAGTGATAGTGAGGTCTGGAAGTGGTGTGTTTTGGATTTCTGGAATGTTTTGGCTTAGATCACTTGTGGTTGATGTTTCTTGATTTAACTCCATGTTCCTCTTGTGTTGTGATCTTGTTTGAACCATAAAAGAGCAAACTAGGATGTGTAAAAGATCAAAGATGTGAAGATGAAAGGTGTATGATATATGGGTGAGAATGGAAGTTTTGAATTTGTATTGAAAATCTTGATGTGATGCTAGGTACTTTGGGTTTGCTTTGATTGATGTTTGTTTGATGTTTAGACTTTGAATTCTATCTTTTGAATGTTGATGTTTGAGCAAGAGATATCCCCAAGATGTTTGGATGATGATCTAAAAAAGATAACTAATGCTCATAAAGGATAATTTGATTAGAAGTGAGAATAGGATGTGTCTACTCACAAGCTAACCAAAAGATAATCCAAATTAGTGATGGGAGAAGGATGCATCTATCCACCATTAATTTGAACAAAGTGATAATTCAACTAAGCATGTGCAAAAGGATTCATTCACACACAATTGAGTTGAACAAGTTTGATGTTTGATGTTTGAAGAATTCAAAGTCTCAAGTTTGAAAGGTTTTGATGTCTACCAAAGGAGCCTAGCATAGTTGTGTCAAGATTTTCTCAAAATGTTGGTGAGATGTTTATGGTTGATGATGTTTTTGATGGATGAATGTTTGTTTTGATCTTAGAATGACCCTAGTTTAGACTTTTGTTTAACAAGACCAAGGTATTGAAGAACATGTTATGCCCTAAGCAAGGTATCCAATCCCTTGAAACAATCTTGGATTTTGTGTGTAGTAAAATGAATATAAAGTGGGGTTGTCTCTTGAAGCATGTCTATAGAAATTAGCCAACAACTTTTCTCTAAAATCATATAACCTTTTGAGTCTTTGTTGATGTTGTTTTGGGCTAAGTTTCCTTTTCTTGGGTTTTTGTATCTTGATCTTGTGAGAAATCATTGAAAAGACATGTGTGGGGCTCAATTGCTTATCTTTGCTTTTAATGACTTCTTTTTACCAAATACACTTTCTTGATTATGTTTCAAACTAAAGATGTCCTATGTCAAAATTCCTTTTCTTCCCACAAAGTGTTGTGTGGGAGTTCCAAGAAATTGAGGCAAAGGGATTTCCTAGGTTAACCCTAGTTAGAGCAAATGATGATATAAATTCAAGTGCTAAGAAACCTCTAAGGACATAATCCCAAGGGAAAGCAACAACACTTAAATTTGTCAAAAGGTATTTGCTCTATCAAAAGGGGTTTGAAATTTGCATGATCATGTTTAAGTGTTTGTTTTCCAATGTTTACGAACAAGCATGTGTTTTTGTAACCCAAAAGCATGTACAATCCTATGGATGTGATAGACAATGTTTGTTGAGTCCCCACTTGGACAAGTCCAGCTACACCTACTTTTAGCAGATGGTTAGATGCTTGACCCCACTGGCTCCCCTCCATGGCTCATTATCATCAATCAGGGCAGCCAAGCATCAACACCCATGAAACTCCCATGGCATGCTTTCCATCTCTACTAAAAGCCGTAAAATTGTGGGGCGGCTTCAGAACGACCGTTCTTGCACCAACAAACAGATAAAGGATTTTGGAAAATTCTAGCACATGGGTTCTAGTAAGGACTTTCCATTCATAGGAGTTGACCCAACATGGCAAGAGTTCCCTTTCGGATCCATCTTGTTGGAGTCAATCGCGTGATATTGGTGTTTCTTCCAATATCCACATTTATATCCCAGCTAGAAATGCTCTTGGCTTTAGAGTGTTACCGGTTGAGCCGTTCCCTTGGGTGATTACTTTTTCCCACAAGGCGGGCCCTCTAAGATAAACAAAATCGAATGAAGAACAATATTCGTAACTCGATCAATCCTTGTAGGCAACAAGGAAAGAGAATGTATGCAACAAAGTCCCCACTCACACTCGCATAATAGTTTGTTCCATTTTAAGCCCAAATCGAAGTGTGGAGGTGATTGCTTTATCTCAACCCAAAGTCATGGAAAAGACTTTTTGATTCTCAAGATCGCTATAAAGCGCGAGAGAAGCACATACTTCCTTTTCCAATGGCTTTAGTCTAAGTAAGCCTTCACAAACAAACAAAACTACACTTGTTCTTTTTAAACTTTCAAAGCAATGATGATTTCGTTTTAAAGCACCAAATGAAGTGTGAGAAATTGCCTTGTTCAATTGTTAATCCAATAAACCAAATCCAGTAAGTTGTGATCCTAAAGTTCATTTTAGCCTTTGCAAGAAATGAAAAAGGTTCTTTTTAAGCCCAATTGAAAACTAGTGTCCTAAGAAGGAGAAGGATGACAAATTCTTTGAAGATGTGTTAAACAAAAACTTAAGTGTTAAAAAACACTTTGATTAGATAAAATATCATCCCCATGCTCCTCTTTCTTTTGATTTCAATTTCTAACCTGCAAAAGTGATCAAAATATTAGATGAGATCAAAAGAAACAAAAGGATATAGGGGTTAGACAAACCATTTACCAAAACACCCTAAAACTTAGCCAAGTTATCATGTGTTTTACTTTAAATGAAAATTTGAAAATTTTAACTAATTTATAGTTAAGAAACACCTACACCATTGGATAGCTTGTAAAATTATACCCTATTTTAAAAAAAAAGCATCAAAAAATACTTACGTATGACCAAGATATGGTCATTTTAAAATTGACTCTAAAAACACTAAAATAGTGATCATATGCAGATTAATGAATAGTGCTGTCAAAAAACAGCGAAATTTTATAAAAAAATGTGTTAGATTTGAGGCATATGCCCTCCTTCTAGCGCCAATATGTGAACCATTTGAATCTAGACCTTGCACAAACACAATAAGCATGCAAACAATTAGATCAAACACAAGGTTAGAAACAAATGATTCCTCAAGAAATCCATTTGAAATTTGCAAAGGATAAGAAATGAAAATGAAGAACACAAATGAAACAATTAAATTCTATCTAATGCAAGCAAACTCTTGATCTCTTGAGGGAGTTGGTGCAAATAGGTGTGTGGAGATTTTCCCTTTCCCAACTCCTTGAATGCAAATGTTGATTGAAGATGATTGATCCACTTGATAAGTCCCTCAATGAGCTCCAAAATCTGCAATAAACTAGTTAAGAAGATGGATGGAATTTGAGAGATATTTGTGCATAATAACTTTGCATAATTGTGGATGATCAAATGCATGGTGAAGCATTCTATTTATAGAATGTTAAAATGGAAACAAAGCCAAAGTAGAGCAATGTGGGACAAAGATTTGGCCAATGGAAAAATGCCACTTGTCCAAATGGGATTGGATGAGGAATGAGCAAGTTTTGACAAATTTGCCACTAAATGCATTTTTGAATTTGAATTTTTGAGAAAAGACATGTAAGAGGGGGAAAGAAAATTGCATTGAATGCCACTTGGCTCAAGGCAAGGACATGTAAGAAGAAGTAAATGCCTTGTTGGAAGGACTTGTCATTCAAATTTTGAATTTGAAATAGAAGAATATTCCTCCAAAAGATGCTTTGTTGAGGGAAAATGAAGATTTAATAAATCAATAAATTGATCTATTTGTGCAAGTGGAGATATCTAGAGAATGCAAGTGGGTGAGATTAGTATTTAATCATGGTTAGATTAAATAAATGATGATTATGTTAGTTTAATGATGATTAGGTGAGTTGACTTATTTTGACTTAGATTTTTGGATTAATTTAAATCAAACAAGAGAGGAAACGATTTAATGAGTTTAATTAAATAAACATGTTTTGATTATTTAATTAAAGAGATTGAAGTAAGATTAAATTAAATAAGATTTTAATTTATTCAATTTAATAGATAGACTTTAGAGATTTAATTAAATAAAATTAATTATTTAATTAAAATAGGGATAATTATATCAGATGAATTGATTTAATTAACAAGGGAAAGTGACTTAGTGGAACAAAAATAATTTATTTAATTAAGAGGCGAATATTGATGAATTGTCGGATAAAGAATTTGATTAAACAGTTAGACCGAGGGATGATTTAGGAAGAAACGATGTTAGTAGATCAGAGTTAGATGCGCAATGTCAACTTGTACATTTTGCGTGTCTACAGTTACAACACAACCATGGCAACTCTACTTCGATGGATCCTACACACAACATGGATCAGGGGCAGGAATTTTATTTGTCACACCTCTTGGGCACACAATTCCATGATCTTACAGGCTTACCTTCTGTTGCACTAACAATGTTGTAGAATATGAAGCTTTAATTCTTGGAATTAAAGTGGCTATTGACTGGAAAATCACAGAACTATAGGTATATGGAGACTCTCAGTTGATCATCTATCAAGTCAACAATGATTACCAAACTAAGGATGACACACTGATTTTATACAAGAGACTGGTAGATGATCTAAGGAAATACTTCATAGATATCAAATTTGAGCAGATACCAAGATCAGAGAATAAAGCAGTAGATGCCATGGCCACAATAGCATCTCTTCTATAAATGCCTGAAATGCAAGATTGTTATCGATTTATTGTGGAACAAGTGTCAAATCCTGCATACGCAAATCCCAAATCCCAAACCATAAGCCTTTTGGATAGTGCCCAATATTCCATTTATGGAGACGTTTATACTTATCTAAAAGATAATATCTTACCAGCAGATCTTTCTCGCAACCAAAAGCACAACTTCATATGCCAATCCGCCAAGCATACCATTATTGCTGATACCCTTTACCATCGAGGCCTAGATGATACTCTTTTGTGTTGTTTAGAACATAATGAATCCGCTTCTACTTTACATGAAGTCCATGAAGGAATTTGTGGTACACATTCAAGTGGATTATCTTTAGCCAAGAAACTCCTTCGTTTGGGGTATTACTGGCCACACATGGAGCAAGAATCTTATAAGTTTGTCAAGAGATGTCAAAAGTGTCAGATTCATGGCAATCTTATACATGCACCGGCACAGGAGCTCCATCCATTCACAACTACATGGCCTTTCTGTCAGTGGGGATTGGACTTGGTAGGGAAAATTAACCCATCTTCATCTAATGGACACAAGTTCATTATCACTGCAACAAAATATTTTACAAAATGGGTGGAGGCAGTTCCCTTAACCACAATCACTGGGAAGCAAATATCATCTTTCATACTTAATTATCTCATTTGTAGATATGGGATACC
>VDFB02176464.1:0-18931 GCA_007258455.2 Sequoia sempervirens
CTATGGTGCTAGGATGGAGGAAATTTATTTACGATTTTTAGGTATGTCCGCCAAACTCTTTTGTTTCAAGACTTATGTTTTAGGTCTATTTTATAACAGTTTGAAAGGTTAGGAACAAACAAGTACATTGTAAGTGATCTCATAAACCATGTCTAAATCTATCACATAATAGATAGAACCATCTATTTTCATAAGGACCTATTTGTCTTAGGGTGACTGTATTCATGATTCAAGTGAAAAATTTGAGTCCTATCATGGCATCCACCGTAGTTCTCAACCCAAATTTTAGGTTATTACATCTAAATATTGAGAAAATATAAGGAAAGAGTTCTCCAAGTAAATCCCATACAAAAGAAAAGAAAAGAGAAGCATAAATGATGGAAAACTCAATATGATAAGGGTAATTCAATTATCTCTATCGAAGCTATGGATGCCTAGCCGTAGTAGAGTAATGCTTTGAGAGAACCAGGAGGTATCTTCGTTGAGGCTATAGTGGTGTAGGAGCACCCATGGGTCCAAGGGACCTAGAATCATTTGTTATGTTTTGTTTACTTTTTCTAATGTTGGAATAAGGTCTCATGGACCATTTCATTGCTTTGTAATAGGTATCCTAGGGATTTGGTGGAGTTTTGGTCTTGATGACCAACTTTTTGTACAAACAAGGTCTCCATCCTCCTTTGTAAGTCTAGTGCATTTTGGAAAATTAATGAAATAAGGATGCCTTGATGTAACTAGACACTTGATTGGAGTCACCTTTCTCATTTTAGTTGGCTTGGATTCCTTTCACATATTTTGGAAGCATCTTTGTAGGCAAGTTGGTGAAAATTATCTAAATTGCCTTAATTAGGCATTAAATAGTAAAAAAATGAAGTCTAATTATGTTTCCAACAACCAACTGATTAAAATGGAAGTTGGAGGACATTCAAGGGAGCTATGAGGCTTCAAATATTCCTCTCTTGGTTGAGGCAAGGTTGTTGAACAAATTTGGAAGGACTTTCTAAGAAGAAGTTGTTTTCTGTGTTTTTCATAAAGAAATTTTTGATCCCGTATGTTGTATGGACTATATGTGTTGTTCCATGCTCTAATCCTATAATTTTTGGATAGATAATTTAATAACCTTTCTTTTTGCATTATAATGGTGTGATTTCATTGAGAATTGAGTGAGATATCCCCATTTTACTACCGGGTGGTCTCAAACCCCATGTTTTTCTTGTAGAATTTGTTGATCACGTACTTGGTACAGTCTGTAAATTTTGGTTTATGCTTGAAACATGTAATGGTTGGAAATTTAATTGAATAATATTTATTTTGGAGTTGGAGTGGTGATATTTCATTGATTAATAAGGGAGATATCTTAATTTTACTCCCAAGTGGTCTGAAAACCCTTAAAATCAAGGTTTTGAGAGAAAAATGTGGATTTCTTCCATTCCCATGTTGTAAAGTGGAAAAATCCTTGTGGGATGGAATATATGAGGCTATAATACTATTTCCTCAAGGTATTGGAGAATGGAAGGCTCATTGGAGGAAGTGGTGCAATTTTTTTGGCTTGACATCTCTATGTGGCAACCCTAATTAACAAGCAAAAAAAGTGAGTTTTTGCTTGATTATGAAGAATATGTTTAAGAGGAACTTAGAAATGATGGTAACAGGTGTGGAAAACCTGTAGGAGTTTTATTTTTTGCTTTGTGGTGAAGGGGAGAGCCTAAATAGTCAAGACCCAGGTGTAGGTCTGTGAATTAGGTCTCTTGGAGCAGTGGTAGAATGGCTTATTGTGGTTTGTGCCTTGATATTCATGGGAAAAGGTATTGAGACTTGGTAGAGGTCCATTTTGGATGTCTAAATACATAGGTTTGTTGTCTTGAAATTCCTCCATGTTTATTTTATATTGACTGTCCTACCGGGTAAGGCTACTAGCCTTAAGGGAGAAAAGTGCCTAATTCACCATAGTTTGTGGAAGTTTGTTGAAACCTAAGTGCTAGGAAGTTGTCATACCTTATTCTGATCCAAAAAGACATGATTCAATGTTTCCAAGGTCTATAAGAGGTCTAAGTTGTGAACCCTAGGTTTGAGAGGGCTGAACTCTTAAGGAGTAATGGAGTTTAAGGCTCCATGTAAGAGTATTTGATAGAAGCATTTAAGTTGAGTTTCTTTGCCATCATAGTTGGGTGTTTGCTATCCCTACCACTCTGCATCATATAGACACCTGGTTTGCAGTGGAGCAATGCCCAGGATATCATTGCATGATAGTTAAAATGGCTCAACTCACATAGCTTGAATCTTAATACAGTTGTTCAAGGATAGGTAGAGTCTTTAGGGAAAGAGATGCACCGTACATGCACACACTTAGATTTGAAGTTGTTATTGTTGATTTACGTTTGAGATTCCAACTTGACCTTTTTTACTATAACTGATCATACTTGAGCTAAATTTTTCATAAACCAAAGGTTCTGGATGACTGAATTCTTCAGTATCTTGAAAATGGGTAAACCATTTTCCCAGCCGAGTCGCCAATTGTTATGCCTTGCATAACCAACCCATTTTTTTTGGTCAAAATAGGTCCCCCTTTTGTTTCTTTTGTCCTTGGTGTTCTTGTTTGGGTTTTAGGAGTTTTTTTTTTCTCCTAAGTCCTAGTTTCCTTTGTTTTTTGGGTTCAGTTTTCGAGACGACCCTCACACTTGTTACTTTTGGAAGGTGTCCTGATCCTAACCCCGTGTTTTACCTTGTGTTTTTCTTTGTGTGTCATATTTGGGTTTCAGATCGAAACCGTTACCTTTCAACCTTTGTGGTGAGTTTTTTTTTTCATCCCAATCCTGACTTTTTCCTTTTTCCCTTGGGCATTTTTTCTTTTGTCGAAATCGGACATCGGACCGAAACCATTACCAAGAACCTTCCCATGTTCTTTTTCATGTTTCCATCCTAATATTTCTCTCGACTCTCTTTGTCTTTTTTGGGATTGGACTTTGGACCATAACTTACACCAAGAAATTTTCAAAAATTTCTTGTTGCATGTCTCGTCCTGATCCCAATTCTTGCTTTGTCTTGTTTGTTTGTCAGGTTTTGGACCCCAAACCCTCGCTTGAACTTTGCACTTATTGAAAGTTTGGTGTCATCTCATGTCTCAATCCTGACTCCCACTTACCTTCATTCTTGAAACTAAGAATTAATGACTTTCGCCTCGATCCCAAGGCCCAACCAACCCCCATTTAATGTCTGACCATTTACACATGCGAGCAAGTTTTTATTCTGTCACTCCTCGATTTCCATCCATTCTTCCTTGTATAGCTTCATCGAAGAAAACCAGAGTGATGTCAAGAGCTAGGGTTTGAGGAGGTGCTTGGATTTCTCACCATACTGTTAGATTCTTAGTTGTGTTTGGAGATAGGGGTTTTTTCCTTGTACTTTTCTTGTTCTTGGTTTGATTGTGTTTGCTTTGCTTGTTTCACGTTTCATTTTTTGCTTCTTGTTTTCTTTTCATGTTCATCTGTTCTTTCTTGTTTTGTTCTTTTTGGTTTCCCTTGTTTCATTTTATGTTTTGTGCATTTGGTTTTTCCCCTCACACTTTTGTTTTATTTTTTGTTCACAAGATTTTTCGTCCTGTTGTGCCTTAGTTTTCTAGGGTTTTTTCCTACTGTCAGGTCAAAACTACGTTTGAATTGATGAATTTGAAGTTTCAACCATTTTAATCAAAAAATATTGATCCCAACCACAATCTGATCTCGAAGGCCCAATTCAAAGATACTGTTACATCTATCTTTCCTTCGTTTATTGTTGATTTTGTTATTACCAATTCTTGCATGTATTTCAGAATTGGGAATTGAAATTGCACTTTGGTTTTTATCACTATTTAATTCTAGCTCTTTCACTTTCTTTGAACCCATCTTCTAATATCTTATCAGGATCGAGTATCAGATAGTCACATTAGAATGTTAAGAGGTTTTTTACGAAGTACCACTCCATGTTCTGATTCTAATCCATGCATTACCATTGGGATCATAAATTGGATCGACACCAAACCCTTGACGTATCGTTAACTACCATGACCCAATGTCACCTTAATCCTGACCTCCAAAAAAACATCAAGATCTAAACTCAAAGTTGACCTATTTCCACTATGCATACTTAAGGTCTAGTAAAATAATGAAATATCGACCTTGACTCTCGATATCTTATCAGGATTGAAACTTGGGAAGTTACTTACACTTGTTCATCAATATAAGTCTAGTTCCAAATGACAACCCGATCCCGACTTCCGATTCAACATTGGGATCGGAACTTAGTGAGACCCCTTCATTGACTATGTTTGTTAACTACCACTACTTGGTGAAGGCTCGATCCTGATTCCCAAACACACTATGAGATCGGACAGTGAAATGACACTAAACTTGTTCACCACTATAGGTATAAGTGTTGAGTCAAGACCCAATCCCAACTTCCGATAGATTTCAGTTTTATACTTTAAAATGATCAGGTTCTTTGTTTTGTCCCGAACCCAAAACCCAATGATGCTTAAATTAACTTATTGAATGGGATTTTATCTTGAATCAATGGTGATGTAATATGAATGCTTGTGTTAAATTTCTCTTCACATATCTTATCTTTCCCTGATAATTGTCAACAGTGCAGGATAATTAACAAATGTCTAACTCAGAGGAGGAAGTTCCCACTGAAGGAACATCAAAGGGAACAAGGGCCAAGAGGTTAAAGCTAGAACAAGTCCCAGTTACAATGAAGTATAAGTTCTAAGGGACCCCAGTACCATCTAAGTTTGGGTATGTGGTTATGAATATTACTGATACACTTATGGAGCACAATGATTTGGACTAGTTTCGCGAAGATACCATTTCACAAGATGCTACCCTAAGGGAAAAGAGGATTGTAGAGTCTGGATTAACTCATGTAGCTAGTTTTCCTATTGTTGTGCAATGTCCTGATTTCATCCTAACTATTGCACTAACATACAATCCTACTCAAAGGCAATGCATTGATTCATAGGGCAATGTAATAATTGATTTAACCCCAACAATGATCAAACCCATTTTTTCTCCTCCTTATCCCAATCTCAAGATTATGACTAAAGCTGAAGCACTTAAACTCTAGCTAAAGGATGTAGAAGGGAACAAAAGGCTTATCAACAAAAGGTGGCTTAAGATAGAGAAGAAATCACTGAAAAAAGTACCACTGAATCCTAAGAGGTCTGACTTCTTTGAGGACATTGGGGACATGATTACATTGTTGGAAAGAATTTTTGGAAAGGAGAACTCTTGTATCTTTAAGCACTGGATATTTCCATTTATCCATTTGATTCTATAAGGAAAGCAATTTTTAGATTGGGGGTAGATTATTTCAGATAACATCAAAGACCAACTACTAAAACTAACGGAAACCAAGACATTCTATATGTCTTCATATGTCACATATTTTGTTGAAAGGATGGGACAGTTTCTTGGATTAAATATGAAGGGTCAATGGATGATGGTCCAGATCAGAAGAATGTCTGGGAATATTATGACCAATTGAAGCTTAAGAAGGTGGAAAAACATTTCAAAAGAGTCAATGATGCATTCTTTTATGTTATTATTAATCAACACACAAGTGATATTGGTTTTATATTATCACGGGATGTCATGGAATTCATCCAAGAGTGGGGATATTGGTTTATCTAGTACCCCAAGTCCACATATTTCAGATTATTTGGTTATGATGGTCACCCTTTTAAATTTCCAAGATGTTGTGGTGACAGATGGGTCTTCATGGAGTTCGCTTGTCAGGCCATGGATGTGAATGTTATGTTTTTTGTAGAACATAAGACCTGTTGCCATTCTTTCCCAATGTAATTGGGGTTTTATTCTTTTTCATTTCAGTAGTAACCAAAACAACAACAGAAGAATTTTAGCACTTGAATTTTCAGCAACATACATCCAGGAAATATTTTGATCCAAAGAGAAAATTGTATGGTTTGTATGCTTCACGATTTCCCCATCATCGGCTACTTCTCGAGGAATTTTGGGCCAACTTGCAAGATCATTTCGAGGTAAGGAAAAGGGGGTATGAGAGAATGACAATTCCCCAAATGAAATATTTTGAGGTTAAAATGGATATTCCAGAAGGCACTACTAATGATGGGATCACACTTGATCCCCCATATGAAATGGATAAAGTGACCACTAAATATTTTGAGCCTATCAATTGGATGGAAAAAGAGGAAACTAATATTCGTAAAATGTCACAGGTAGTGGTAGATAGAAGTGTGAGATGGATTGAGCTTCGATTAAAGCAACCAAGGGGTAAGGATTCAAAGAAGAGGGGTTCTATCAGTGAGCCTACTTCCTCTACTATGACAAAATAATATAAGAGATTGAAGAAAGTTGTTGCAGCAGTGGAGACAACCATAGAAGAGTCTTCCTCAGCAGAAGAAGAAATTTCAATAAACCAGATTAATGAAGCTTTGCAAAAAGCTAAGGGTACTTATGAGGTAGTTGTTGCTGGGGTTATTTCAAGTCTCGGCACCACACCTTTAGCCACTGTATATCCTGGAAAAGAGGTTACTGAAGAAGGTCCTTATGTTGTCCCTCCACAAATTGAGGATACCACTCCTATTGTGCCATCAACATCAAGAACAACATCTGTTGAATAGGAGATACCCTCCATGATTAATGTAACAGATTCACTCCTTCCTCAGACTTCGCGAGAACTCCATCTCAAGAAGGGGAAAGGTCAGAATGGGAAGAATACTTGGAGAGGGTTGAGGAAGAACCAAGAGAAGAAGAAATTGGATTTGAGCCTAGAATCCTATGGGTTACAGATGAAATGAATAAAGTTTTAATAGAAGAGCAGGAAGAAATAATGGAAAGTTCCCAAAGATTAGTTGTTGAACAGTTAGCTCAAGAAGAAGAAGAATAGAGAGAAAATTGAAGAGCTAGCCCGAGAAAAGGAAGTTGTTGAGGCACATAAGAAAATTAAAGAAGAGGCTCTTTCACTAGAATTGGAACTACATAAGAATATTGAACAAGATAAGGTAGCAAAGGAATAACTCTATGCCATGGAGTTGGAACAACATAGGTTAAGAGACAAAGAGAACACTACATGGAAGGAGGAAGAAATGAAGAAGATAAAAGATATTAGAGCCCAAAATGAGAGAATGGAGTAGGAAAGGTGTCTAAAGGAGCAAGAGGAGCAACAAAGGATTTCTTTCGAGTAGACCATGGAGGTAATTTATTCTACACGTCTATCATTAAATCCTCCTTGTATTCAACAAGTAACTACTCAGCCAGCTACTCCCACTTGGCTCAAGATAAATCTAGAAAAGAGACAACAAGTGCAAGCTTAGCTAGTGGCATGGGATGAAATGGTAACGGAGATTGACAAGGTTAAACCAAGAAAGAAGCCTCATGTTATGCATTCTACAAAATTGAATGATGATGGAGATTTACTAGAAAAAATTGCTACACCTATTGCTGACAAGGATGACAAAGAATTGCAGGTTGAAGATTATCAAGTAAGCACTATTAATATGGGAAAAAAACAAGAAATCAACAAATAAATCTGATTGATATTGTTTTCACCACCACCAAATCAATGTTAATCAAGGATAAGCAAGCTAAATATCAACTTAAGGCTCAAGTTGGAAAGATGAAATATTTTATGAAGGAGTTGATTACATCCACTCCTGAGCAGCCCACACGGTCAGAGGTCCCTATTTTGATGAGCTACAAGGAGTTGGATGGGTTGAATGAGATGAAAAAGAAGGCCACCTGGTTTGATAATTGGTTCAATGTTTTTAGGTTTGACATGGATAAACATTTGGATGAAGGTTTTAAAAATTCTTATGCAGGCCTTGCTTTGGTTGAAACAATAGAAGGATTCATATGGAAATGGTGGGATGAGGAAGAAAAGCTTAGGCAATACTTGGGAAAGCTAAAGGTGATAGCTAAAAGTTCTAGTGAGGAATTGATTTGGTCATAGATTTTGGGTGATGAGGGTCCTAAATATGTTTCAAATGTTATTAATGTGTCTATTGTCAAAACCAAAAATATCATTGAACAAAGAATAGCTATTCTC
Organism: Sequoia sempervirens; assembly: GCA_007258455.2. NCBI lineage: Eukaryota > Viridiplantae > Streptophyta > Pinopsida > Cupressales > Cupressaceae > Sequoia > Sequoia sempervirens. The sequence goes on from VDFB02176464.1 coordinate 8,059, forward strand.
AAGGGAATTCATGAGATATGGGAGTAGGCAGGCATATTTGAGAAGATTGTTGCAAAACTCATGGACAAAAATTTACCTCTAGATCAAACGCTCAAATCATTGGGAGAAATAAAAGATGCTTGGGAGGTGAGACTTGATAAAATAATGAAAGAAGGAGACACTGTTGAGTCAACACTCATGGATAGGCTACTGGACATCATGTGTGACATGCGATGGGTAATCACAAAAATTGATTAGTTGATGGAAATTGTTGCGGCAGTGGAAAAGAGGTTTGAAAATTCAAAGTTTAAAGTTGACTAGGTTGATGGACCTGATGATGATGTCCTAAAATAGATCTTTTGGAATTATGATGAGTATCATGGGATTCCTCATGAAGATGACAAGTATAGGAGATTATTCTTTCTTTTTTCAACTAGTTTTAGGCACATTTTTGGACAATAACACCTTCAAATCGGTTTTGAGACAAATGAATAACTCTAGATCCATTTTGATGAGCTAGAGATTAGACATGTTGTTCAACAGAGGATAGAGTTGGAACTCCCAGTCAGATTTTGATTGAAGTAGCATGTGGTGTACCTTTCAGCACCTATAGTTCTAGCAGAGACAAACACTCAGAGTTAACTAGGCATCCCTATAATTGTGGATCTGGGGCCCAGAATTGTGGATCTTGATTTTTGATAGGAGAGATTGATGATAATTCTATCTATAACTTAGAATTCTCTCCTAATTGTAAAGGTCAGCTAATTGAAGTTAGATTTACTACCTAGAGACTAGAGATAGTTTTCAATTTTTACAGCTTTTATGTAAGATATTTAAACACTTTTACAGTTTTAATGCAAGTAGTTTTATTTCAAAAGTTGTTAAGTTTAACGATGATGTTGATAAACAATGGTTATTTGTATGCCAATGCATATTGTTGTGCATAAATGTTTCTTATTTGATGGAAATCAATAGAAGACTCTAAATTTAAAACCATTTTATTGCATTATCTATGAATGAGGTTTCTTGATGTTTGTTGATCTGTTAATTCTATTAATGAACTTATGTTGTTTTGTTATTGAAAAGTTTTTTAAAAAAAAGTGATGATGAATGGTTGTATGCTCTAAATTTCCACTATGGATGGATGCAATGGTATGGATTGTTTTATAAATTGTGTTGTTATATGGTTTTAGTTGATTAGGAAAAGTGCTCATTATAAGAATTATATGTCTGAATTAAAATAAATATGTGTTCATGTTTGTTGTCCCAAACCTTGATCGATATTTTGTTGTTTATTTAAACCCCCAACATTAAATTACTTTGTCTTATCCAGTTTGTACTCATTTACCAGAAGGACCCTTGAATATTATGGTTGCATGGACCACTAAATGATAACAACACAGTTGATAACCAACTACAGAGACCATGGAAGATAGGTGGTTTTAGATCATTTGTCCTTTTCAGGAGAAATAGAGTATAGATATTTTGTTTTAACGTTGTTGTGTCACTTTTGACCATCAACAATATGTAGATAAAAGTGTTCCTATTTTTTTATTAAAATACAACATAGTATTTAGTGTGTGCCCCCTATTTTTTGTTGTATTTACTATATTTTAAATTGGTTAGTAGTAATATATTTAAGAGTGAGAACTAGAAATGTTGTATTTTTTAATATTTTTATTGATTTTTTTTGTGATTTTTCAAAGTTGATGCATCCTAAAAATTGCATCATTGAGCATGCATGCATGTCACACAACTTGCACAAAATTAAATTTTTGAATGCATAAAGAATGAAGCATAGAATAATCTTATATTTTTTCAAATTTTGATAAGATGATCAAAAGTTAGAAAGAAAAAGCAATACATATGTATCTAAAAAATATAGAAATGTTAGTAAAAGAAAATAAAAATAAGTAAATGTTAATATATTCCAAATAGAAAAAGACTTATATGGTTAGAAATCTAAAAAGATGTGTGATATTTTGGTGGTATTTTTGTCAAATATTATTATAAAATGAGTAAATGTGATGACATTAAAGTTGAAAATACTATTGAAGATAAAAAAAAATATTAAAAAAACCATGTCAAATGGGAGAAAATTAGAATTCCAACCCCTTAGGCTCATTATCCAAACCTATTCCAAAGAAAAAAGGGCAAGAATTTTTCTGAGTAAAAAATGAGTGTGTTATGTAACATGCTTGTGTTTTCAAAACTAGATTACTTTTTATAAAAGGTCCTTATCTTTAAGGTTTTCTAAAAATATATCCTTATATAGTTAATTTGACAAATATTTAGGATTAATAATGTAATTTCAAGTGAATATTTTAATATATGAAATTGAGTTTAAATAAATAGATTGAAGTAAATTAATAAGAGAGTGAAAGAAATCCATCTCGGCAAAATAAATCGGCGAGACATCAAATTCCGAGAAATCGGCGAAATCCGGACAAAGAAAGATAAAGATCGAGAACACGCGTCGATAATCCGTCGAGGGATAATAGGGAGATAGAGATAAAATTAAAGATAGGCATCTGAGGGAGAAAGGAGATGTAGATGAAGAGATAAAGAGATTAGAAGGGATAAAGAGAGGTAGAGATAGAGGGGAGGAGATCTCGAGGAAATAAAGAGATAGAGGTCATTCAATGTTTATATTTCACTTCTATGGGTTCAACATATAATAGTTAACATTAAAATTTCCTAAAATATTATGTACATATAAAGGGCTTGTATTTTTAAAACATGATCATGTTTTGTAAAATTCTAAAAGGTTGAGTCTTAACATGTTATGAAATAATAAAAATGAATGTATGGTATAATTTTTATTCTATGTCAACTTATTCATGTGATTCCTCTTATACCAATAGACCTATTTGCTATGATCTAGGGATGAAGTTCAATATTGTTATAGTGATACCTCATCTAGATATGTTGATATGTTGATAGTTTTATGCCATTCTCCTATCCTTTTATAGATCCCAATGCATTGAGGAAATTGGTTAATGATCTTATAATCTAATAAAATGATATTCAAATTTAAATAAAGAGGCTCAAGGTTAATCTATAGTCCAAATCCAAGCTTGCAACTATGAGAAATAAAATGGCTAAACCCCCATATATCCCCCTTATTACTCAATACAATTAGTTCGATTTATCTTTGGTTTACCTATAGAATGAACTCAATTCCAAGATAATTTTATAATTAAATGGTGGTATAAATTATTATAAAAATTGCTACAAGTACTATTGAGATTTAATGGCTCGATAACATTCTAAAGAACTTGATTTTGGTGTTATGATTGTGTTGAACCCTCAATTTAGTCCACTATGATTTATAGTGATATTGAAGAACTAAGACTATCATTTATCTAATTATACATAAGACTATCCAAGCCTAAAAAGTTAGGCTTAAAATTTGAATAAATATATAACATGAGAGGGATAGGTAGAGAGATAGATATGAGGAGAGAGGTGGGGAGATAGATAGGGAGATATAGAGTTAGAGAGAGGGAGAGGGAGAGGGAGAGGGAGAGGGAGAGGGAGAGAGATAGAGATAGAGATAGAGATATATGGAGAGATAGTGAGAAATGGAGAGGTCTTCACCAAATTGATATCTCCTCTCTCTATCTATCTCTTTAATTCACCACCTTCAATCTCTCTATCTCTCTCTCCATCCATCCACACTCTAACTCTCTCTTCCCCTCTTCTTATCACTCTCATCATATTTTTACCTTCCTCTTCATTAATGTTGAAATATATTTTCCCTAAATGTGAACACAAAACATTAAACATAAACACTAAATTATAAAATATCCCTCTCTATAGAGAGAGATGATTTTTTTTATTCTTTAGTATTGATGTTTAGGGTTGTATGTTCACATTTATGGAAATTACATTTCAATATTAATTAAAAATTTAAAGGGAGAATGGGAGTGATAAGGAGATGGGGAGAGAGGGTTAGAGTATGGAGAGAGAGGAAAAGAGAGTGGAGGTAGTGAGATAAAGAGATAGAGTAAGAGAGGGGAGATATCAATTTGGTGAATACCTCTCCATCTCTCTCTATCTCTCCCTCTATATATATCTCTCTACCCCTCCCTCTCCCTTTCCCTCACTATATCTCTATCTATCCATATCTATCTTTCCACCTCTCTCTCTCTCTATCTCTCCCTCTCATGTTGTATATTCATTCAAATTTTAAGCCTACATTTTAAGGCTTGGATAGTCTTATGTATCATAAAATAAAGGATAGTTTTAGTTCTTAGATATCACTATAAATAATAGTGGACTAAATTGAGGATTCAACACAATCAAACCACAAAAATCAAGTTCTTTAAAATGTTATCAAGTCATTAAATTTCAATAGTACTTAGAGAAATTATTTATAATGATTTATACCACCATTTAATTATACACTTATCTTGGCATTGAGTTCATGCTACAAGTAAACCAAAGATAAATCTAACTATATCTATGTATGTATGTATGTATATCCCTCTCACCCCCTTTTATATTGATCTCCCTCTCTCTATCTCTACCTACCTATATCTATCTTCCCTTTCCCCCTCTATTTATTTATCTAATTTCCCTCTATCTCTTTATCTCTCCATCATCTCTTTATTTATCCCTCTCAATCCCTTTCTCTTTCTCCCTCTCTATATCCTCACCCCTCTCTCCCCATCATCTATCTCTCTATATCCCTCTTTATATCTATTCTCTATATCCCCCCTCTCTATATTTAGATACTCTCCCTCCATCTCTCTATCTCTATCCTCTCTCTTTATCCCTCCCTATCTCTATGTCCCCCTCTCTATGTCTCCTTATATGTCTTGTTGGACACTAGGAACACTGAGAGGGGGGGTGAATCAGTGTTCCACAATATTTGAATTTCAAATCAGATCTAAAACTGTCAACAACAATATTAAAATTTAATAGTATCCACAACATATAAATAGAAGGAAATATGAAAACACATTAAAGAACACCATAACACCAGTATTTTTACGTGGAAACCCTATTAGGGGAAAAACCACAGTGGATGTTAGTCCACAATATATACTCTATTAAAAGTACGAACAAAAGGGAATGCACTTGCATTCAGGCACACTGCCTAGAGCTCACTGCTCAAAATAAGGAAGGCTCACTGCCTTACAAAATGTTTGGGAATAAAAAAAAAGGTTGAACTGAGAAAATAGCATCTCCAAATGCCTGGATTCAATTCCAATGAGGCTCAGTTAAAATGATCTTCAACCCTTTTGAATGACTCTATTTTTTTGCTCTGCTCTACTCTACTCTACTATGTTTTATGCCCTTCTGAAATCCTTCTAATATTCGCACACACATCTACTATGCTTTACACACATTCACATACTTTCACACTTCTTCACATCCTCACACACTCTTCACATCAAAATGAATCAACCGATCGGATACATATATTCGCTAACAATATTTCATTACTATATGTCAGCTTTAAACAAGATATAATATTCTTCCACATGTCAACTCAAATCACCAATTAGAATTAATGTGTACCCACACAAGCCCGCTAGACTATAGTAGGGACCCAAATCAAAATTCCCAACACAAGAAATATTAAAACAACTACTCCTTCTACAACCGCAACACACTATATACATCAGGTCGGCCATAATGAGAAAAGAAACAATAAGTCATTCTACCAAATCTCCAAACCCGTACACCAATCAATGCAACATTGCAAAACTTACCAATCAGGTAACATACATGCTTGACAAGCTTCCCTGGAGATCCACACAACAAAATAATGATCCGGTGAAGTATTTAGACCACCTTACCAATCAAATACTCTGTTCTTCATGCTTTATGTCGGTAGTATATTGTCTTCTACTTTTCCTGTCGATATGAGCTACTTCTTAACTCCAGACCACACTAATGACTCAAGTTTCCATTAATGACAACACTAGCAACCAAAATCAATCTCCCAAAGCCATATTCCAACAATCCCCCCCTTTGGCATTGATGGCAACACTTAGTGAAAAATGACTAAGTGTCGGAACCAAAACTCAAAACTTCAAAACAAAACAATGCTCCCCCTTTGGATGTCAAGGCAATTTTCACTGCATTCTCTCCCCCTTTGACATCAATGAAAAAAATTTACTGCATTATTTCCCCTTTTTCTAGTATTCTTCCTGCACTTCTTCCTTTATGCTAAAACAAAATTTTACTACTCTTTCTCTCCTTCTTTGTTGATGCAAAAATTGAACAAATTTTGAAAAATTGCAACTGCCACTCGCATCAGAAAATTATTTTATACTTATGTTTCATCTCCGAAAGAAATTTCTTCCAAGATTCCACTACAATCCTAATAGCTATTATCAGACTATTATTTTCTGATGTCCTATTGATGACCTAGACAAGGGATTCGGGAATGGTAATGGCTTCTTCCAGCTTTTCTCCTTTCATCAAAACTTCAATCATTTTCTCCAGTCTACATTCAGTATGATCCTTCACTTTCTAGAAAGTATCCATAAGGAATTGTTTTACTGGAAAAGTGAACCTTTGCATCTTAGCCTACAGCTCATGGATCTTCTTCTTAACTTCTCCCACCTATTTAGAACCAAAAATTTTGGAATTTTTACATTCTATTGCATTCAAAAGTTCCAGTATTGAGTTCTCATCATAAGCATCAAAGTCCCTCTTTGTATTGTCTTGCTTGTTTTCTATCATAAAATCCATTGAATCCATCAAGTCTTTCATTTTTCATTAAAAGACCCAAATCGGCAAGACATTGTAAAAGTCTCCCCGACCTGATTTTTCACTAATATATGTTTGTTGCAGATTATCGGCAAGACAATTTGCTTGTTTCGGCGACAAAAGGAATCATTTCGGCAAAGGGGAGTCATTGTCAGAGTGAAGTAATGGTGAATACAGTGTGTTTCGCCGACCGGTGCATGTGGAAGTTTATCGCTCAAGATAAAGGTGTTCGGGAAAATGTTTCGGCGAACTAATTTTTTCTTGCAGACAGGCATCCTGCAAAAAGTATATCGGCATATGTTGGGGCATCGGTCTGATGTCAGGGCGAAGACAATATGTCATACTGACTAATGCATAAAGGGGTTGTTTCAGCCAAACTAATTGATATCGGTATGAACTCAATGAAATCATTTTGTTTTACCGATTGACTTGCAAACAGATGTCTTGGTAAGACTTATGTGCATCGGGGAAGGTCTAGGTGAAGGGGCCATTGTTTGGCCAAACTAAGTTCAAAGGTATTTCAAACCTATCTATGAGAAGCTATGGAGTATTGCTGATTCAAATCTTATGCTGATGGAGATATGCATCGCCAAGAGAAGAACTTGTCGGCATAAGTTTCACCGAAGTATGAATATTATACTGATAGATGGTTCAGGGTGAGTTTTTCCAAATAGGAGTAATCTGGAGGAGTGATTTCAGTAGGACATTTGGTGTCGGTGTAAGTTTTCCCGAAGGTTCATTATCTTGCCGAAAGTATTATTTCAATGGTTGGGTTTATTTCTTCGGTGAGAAAACTTGGTGGACATGCTGAAATGAGAATTCATTGGTGAAAGGGTGATTTTGTCTTAGCGAATGAAAATACATTGAAAAGTATATATCGGTAAGATGCAAAGATATCTACATAACATCTCCCCGACTTTGAAAGTCACAGCGAAGCAGGTGAAACGAAGATTGTATCAGCAAGAATATAAATTTGTCTTGGCGACCCAATGAAGATAAAGACTTTCAGTGAAACAGGATGAAGTCTGTGAGAGGTTTCCCTGACATCTGTGGGTTATAATGAAGAACATAAAGATAGAGGATTTCAGTCGGTGTGAATAACATTAATGTCTCAGCGATTAGAAAATGCTTTGAAGAAAACATATCGGTATTGTTCCATGATATCTATGAGATGCTTCCCCGACTTTGAATTGTCACAGTGACATGAAAAGCAGAAGCATTTGTCATCAAGTTGATTCCAAGTGTCGGTAAGACTGCAAAGTGTCTTGGCGAATAATGAAATAAACGTTGAAAAGGGATTTCACCCCATATTTGAATTTTTCTCATCGAAAGGACATTTGATGCGACAGTGCCAGTTTCAAAGGTGGCTTCATTTGTGCTTCATTAATGGTGCGATGGGATAAAATAGTAATGACAACAGTGTTTTAATCAATTCCTCATTTCTGAATTGATTGGTGGTGAATTGGCAAGCTGAACAAGAGAACCAAGATGATTTTTCAGTCTGAGGAGCTCAAGTAGAATACTGTAAGTAGTTGCTTCTCTATTTTTTATATTTTGATTCTATAAGCTTGAAAAAATGGAGTCTTTTGGTTCTAGAAAGGGTAAGGGTAGGAAACTTGGTGAGAGCACTCAGTCGAAGGGAAAGAAACAAAAGACTTATACAGAGCATGAAGGCACTGAAAGGAAGCTAAACCAAGACCTTATTGATCAACTACCTGGTTCAGGGCCTAAAGCTAGAAGGTCCGCATAGCTTAGGGAGAAGTTGACAAGCTGGATGACAAATGCAAGTTCATAGGTGATGTCTGGACTGCTGTGAGAGGGTATGAGCTTTTCAATTTCCACTATCGTAGGAGGAATCATTTTGAGCTAGTTTGTAATCCATGGAAGTTGAATGTAGGGAAATTGGTGTGCCCTAATATATTTATTAATGCTGAAGTGGTGAAATTGCTTGCTGATCATTATGATCCAAAGCGTAAAGCAATATGTGATCCTTCTGGAAAACCACAGATACATGTGTCAAAAGAAGGAATTGGTGAGGTTTTCAAATTGGAAGGATTTTGTGATGAGGAAATAAATTGTGAAGAGTTACAGAAGGAATTTTTCAGAATGGATACAAGTTACAAGGGTTGGAGGTTACCAATTCATAGGGTTAAACAGGGTAACAAGCCCGAACCTCTGGAAGATAGTGAGGGGCCTCCCTATCATGTAGATTTGTTTGAACCCTACATGAAGTATACATATTTTTCAGTGTGTCAGGTGTTGGGGATGGATGCCCCATAATTTATGTCAATGGTGCCAATGGTCATTGCAACAGACATTCAATATCACAATGCCAGGTTATTTGATTATGCTTCATATATTTCTAAGGAGCTTGACTCAGGATTGATGGCTATAAAGGGTGGAGCTTCCATTGTTCACCTCAAAAACTATTCATTGTTGATGCATTTGGTGCTATATTTCAGACAAGAGCTTGGGGTGTGGCCTCCGAAATGAGAATTTCTCAGACTGGTAAGGAGGGTGAAACATTGCCTATTCAATTATGGACTGCCATTTGGGACAACAGGTTTGCTGGTTCTAGTTTTATTCATTTTGAGGAGTATTTTGTAAAGACATTGTATAAATTGTATCATTATCCTTGTAATCATTCATTGACTGATGAGATCAAAAGTTTCCTTCGGCCTAAAGATTTTGATGGGCCAATTGACCATAACTGGGGAGATTGGTATTGTTTAGAGGGAGCTACTATAATCAGAGTGTATGGATTTGAAGATGCTCCTTTCATTCTGCCAAGGACAGTTCCAAATAGGGTTGCATACTTGGAAATTGTCAGACAAATGGATTACAGTAGTGTGATGCATTTCAGCTCTTTTGGGAAGCAGGCATTTATGCCTAGTACTTTATGCTTTGGTGATTTCACTGTGTTGGCTAAAGAGGGATATAATTCAATTCTTGACAGATTGTTGCACTATAACATGAAAAGAGGACCAACCAAGAAATACTTTGACCCTGAGGGGTATATTCATTCAGCCAAAGAAAGGATTAATTTTCGAGGGTATCAGCATGTACCCTATCCTTTTGATGATATGATTAGAAATCTAGATGAAGATGAAGCAAAAAGGGTAGTTGAAAGGTATAACCAAGGGCTACAAGATACTGAGTTATTGTCTTCTGGAGATGAAGAAGCACCAAGAGCTGATGTGTCACAGGGTAAAGCATTAAAGGTATCTAGAATGAGGACTCAACAATATTTCTGCCTAGTCAGAGAACAAAGTATTGAAAGTGGTGATGTTGATGCTAGGCATATGGAGTACAAATCCTTTGTTTCTGATGATGAGTTTATACATTCCCCTGAGTTCAAAGCATTCTTGTACAAGTAAAAGGGGAAGGAGATAAGAGAGAATGTTGATGATATCACTTCTAGAAATGAGGAACAATTGTTGGCTCAATTGAGAAGATGTGTGGATGATGAAATGGAAAATATGACTCCAGAAGTGGGGAGGAAAATGTTGGAGGATGCTTTTGTTATGATATTTCCTAGTTTAGATTTGAATTATGCATTGGTTTTTGATAGTTTCTTGAAGGATAGTAATGCTACTCATAAGCTTGATAAGGAAAAGGTGACAAAAGTATATACAGGCTCCAAATATAATACTGATGAGGGATCAATGTTGATATGGGCTTTGTACCCACCCCACAGGAAATCAGTGGTACTTGATACAGAGAAGGCATTTGGCCATGTCTTGACTTTAAAAGCTGGAGAAGCTGATCCTATTGCTACTGCTGATATTGGGGTAAATATTGCAAAATTGAATAAAGCACAGATTCAATTATTGATAAAAGAAAGAGAAACGTATAAAGCAAATAATGAGAAATTGCTGAGAGAAAATGATAGACTCAAAGATTTGGTTGGTGTTTCAATGGGAACAACCAAAATGATCACTCAAGGAGAGAGCTCTCAAGCAAAAGACCACTGGGTAGGGTCAAGTGCTTATTCTCAGGGAAAGCATGATGCTATTGCTGCAATTATCAAGAAGAGACAAGATCATTTGATATCCTGGTTGAACAAATTGTGGGGAAAATATTCTCATACTCTTGCTGCATTGAAGGAGCACACAAGAATGGATGGACGAATCAAGGAAAAATTTCATGAGTTGGCTCAAAGTGA